>JAJJWW010008049.1:0-128782 GCA_023531295.1 Papaver armeniacum | reverse complement strand
CAAATATGGCCAGTTTTTTTGTTTTTTTTTCATACGACCAAAATCAAATGAGACCCACCGTTGAAGGATAGGGAATGCACCTTATCACAGGTTCCGAGGTTCGCACAATCCATCTTTTATTTATAAGTAGACTAGCTTGTTGGAACTTTTATTTTTTGATAAAGAGAAAATATATCAAGATTAACAGGGAGTGGGATCTCTTGCCAGAAGATCGCAAATTCCAGCATTAAAGTTTCCATCTTATTTATAAACTTAGTAATATATTCAGAAAAAAAAGAAAGTTTCCATATGACATTATATTCTTATTTTCCCATTGAATGAGTAGGATATTCCTATTAATGGTGTCTATTACTAGTTTTGCATCGGCTTCAATCTGGATTCTTGAGTACTTCAAATCTTTGTCACAAGAGAGTGCTTCTCTGATTGCCATGCATTCCACTGTTTCTGGATTCAGTGCTCCATCTCCATCTCCATAGCAGGCCTGTTGATGGAGAGATCTTTTTCGAGTGTTGAGCAAGTCATTAGGAGAGAGAAAGTTTGGAGTGATTGTGATTCTTTAGCCTAATTTCCTTTTATCTTGTAAACATTCAAGAAATTAATAAAAACATATTATAATTGTTCATCTTAAAATGGCTTAGATTGTGTGAATTCTTATGAGGGGTGTAGTGTAGGAAATCCTGCAACTACATATTGGCGCTAGAAACGGGGAGGAAGTGAAGATCAACATTGTGATTTGAAAGAATTTGGAGTAATAAGGAAGGAATTTCATATAATTTTCAATAATCAACTAAAATTGAGAAATGGCTAGAAGAAGGCATGCGTCAGAACAACCAACAACTGTTAGAAGGAGTAGGAGACTTGCTGGAAAAGGGAGAAATAAAATAGGGGAATCTTCAAGAGTAAACACAAGGAATAATGAGGAAAATCAAGTTCAACCACCAATTCAATCAGTACCGAATAGAACTATGGATTATGATAGAGTAAGCGTGCATACTTGGAGATCATATTCTATAGATGAAAGAGGAGAAGGTCAGCAATTGTCAAACAATGGACAAGACGAGGGAGACCAAGAAGTGATTGGAGAAATAATTCATGGAAATGAAGAGGTCGCAGCGTTAGAGGCATTAAGACAAACAATACATGAAGAAAGGCGATTAGAAGCAGATGAACGTGCAAATCTAACAAGGCAAAATCATGAGTTGAGGATGGAAAACATGAGATTACAAAATAGAAGGTCAAGAAGCACTACAAGGTCAAGTTCAAGATCAGTTAGAGAAGAAAGAAGGAGAATTTTACCTATGGAAAATGCTAATGAAGAAAATCGAGAAGAAGTACAAAGTCCAGGCGAAGAACGTTTCGAAAGAAGAGAAATAATAAAAGATCGTTATATCCCACGTCCCAAGACTCTTCAAATGGGCGAAATGATGGAAATCAAGGAAATAGGCAAACTGTCGGGGCGAATAATCCAAGTGACGAAGAAAATCAGGAAGAAGGAAGAAGAATAATGCATGGGAGAGAAGCACAGAGAAAGCAAAAAGAAATTGAAGATGAAATTGAAAGACACTATGCTGAGCAAGCACGTTTAGCTTGCGAGAGGGAAAGATTGAGAGCAGAAATAGAAGAACAGGAGTTACAAGAGGCAATTCGCCAGAATAATCATGACAATCGAGAAAGGAGGCGAGAACAAAATCGCAACAATGATAATATCAATGAAGAATATGAAAGAGTACAAAGGAGAGCTGAAAGGAAGCAAAGAAGGGAAAATGATAGATATAACGGTGTGCGAATTCAAGAGAGGAATGAAAGAGAAGATCGCAGGAAAAGACGAGAAGAAATTGATGAACAAAACAGTCAAAACAGACATGAACACAGAAGAAGAGAGGCGGAGTTAAAAAGACCAATGGATCCAAGCTCTGGTATAAATGAACAAATTTTGAGAGAATTGGCGAAATGAGAGGAATGTTAAATAATAAAAAGGGAGGAGGTAAGAGACAATTGGATGAAGCCATAGAAGAAGTCAGAAAAACTCCCTTCACACAAGAAGTACACAATCAGGAGGAATACCCCCAAAGTGCAATTTACCTACACTAACTAGCATCTTCGATGGAACAACTTGTGCGATACATCACATCAAAGCTTATGTGAGATGTATGCTACAGTGGGAGAACCATGATACTATATTGTGCAAATATTTTGCATCAAGTTTGACAAGAGAAGCTTTGAAATGGTTTGAAGGGTTACCAAGAAATACAATAACATCTTTTAATCATTTGCAGGCTATATTTTTAGGGGCATACTTAAGTAATAACTCCTCGTGACCTGGTATTGAAGATGTATTTGGTTTAAAACAAAGGGTTTGCGAAAGTTTGAAACATCTAAACGTGAGATGGAATACAATGTGCAGTGATATGGATGGTCGTGTGGATGAGAGATATCTCATTCTATCATTTATTAACGCTATGTTCGCAACAAATCTGTTATATATTAAAAATTTTAGGATCAAGAATACAATCACCATGACTGAGTTGCGAGAATTTCAGGAGGAATACATTGCTCTAGAGGAAAAGCAAAATGAAATGGAATCATACCCCGTTGTGAATACAAGTTCAAAAAGTCAAAGAATGCAAGCTTGTTACCTAAATTAATAAATACAAATGGCGAGCACCTCGTGGTCAACAAGAAATGATAACCCGATGATGGTCACGAAAGTTAGTAGCCATGGGGAGCCGTGATCGGAGGAATTTGAAAGAGAGAGAAATTTCTATAACCGTGGTGGAAATAAAAAAATTCAAAGATTAGACCGACCACAAGAAACTTATGGGGGTCAGAGGAAGAATTATCATAGAGGACAGCGAAGTCATAGGGTAGTATGGGAGGAAATCAAAATGCCCCCATTGAATGCTAATGTGGAGAAAATATGGGAAGCTATAATCTTGATGGAAAACATACCAGCACCATGGAACATGGGAAATGAACCACCTCCAGGCGATAGAAGTCATGAATTCTGTTCTTATCACCATTTTCATGGACACCTGACAAATGATTGCAGAAATATAAAAAGAATCATCCTCAGATTGATAGACCAAGGGAAGCTAAGTCATTTTCTAAAAAATGAAGAGAAGACTCAACCATTACCACAACCGCCAGAAACTCACAGAGTAAACACAACAAAAGGAAAAGAAACATTTGTAATAGAAGTCGGAGCGAAAGCCAAAAATTTATTTTGCAATTCAATTGTACATTCGTACAGGACAATTGAAGATTTTCATGATAGTGTCCTCAGTAGGGTTTTCGCAAGAGATGCTGATAATAAGGAAATAATGAACATCGCGAAGACATCGCCACTAAAGGAATGGCAAAAGCAGATTATTACTTTTACCGCAGAAGAGATACCTAAGGATGGAGAGATGTATGACAATCCATTAGTGGTAAGGTTGGAGATTAACCCAAAACCTGTCGATAACGAAGATGATGAAGTCGAAAATTCATGGGAAATCAATAGGATTTTAATTGACACCGGAAGTTGGGTGAATATTCTCTTTTACCATACCTACAAAACTATGGGGGAAAAAGATGAAGATCTGATACCTTCAACTTACAAAATTTATGGTTTCAATGGTACTGCCAACAAACCTAAAGGAGAAGCTCATATGCGGATCCCGCTGAATGGATTATGAACTGAAATTTTGTTTTGCATAGTCGATGTGGAGTCACCTTATAATGCATTGATCGGACGACCTTGGTTACATGATATTTTGGGTGTAGCTTCAACTTACCATCAGTGCATCAAATTTTCTCATCCCAGTGGTGTTGGAGTCATAAAAGGAGATTGGATTGAGGGACAGAAATGCTATGAAGTTGATGTGGAATCTTGCGAGAAAAGAGTTGCTCAGAAGAAGAACTGGAAGCAAAATATCAAAGAAGAGCAAAGAAGAGAAAGACTGATGGTCGACGCGATAGAACAGAGAGAAGAAAATACATTGCGAAACCAACGCCTGCTAAAAGTAAGAAATGGCGATGACCTCGCAAAAGGAAAGGCAGTATTAGGAATTTTGAATGATGCAGGAGCAGAAAGCAGCAGAAATAAGAGACATAAGGAGTGAGTAATTGAAGTTAGAATCATTAAAAAAAATTAATTTGAGTAACAAAGATATGTCGAAAGTACACGGATTGTGAGGATCGAAGAAGGAATACGCGAAATTCTCGCAAATCAGAATATATGAAAATCTTGTTAAAGAGTTACTGCGAGATTAAAACAAGCAAAGCAAGACTATGCGAAAATTTCGCGAAGATAATGAGAAGAAATAATCAAAAATGAATGATTTATACGAATGGGACGAACCTTTATGGCGTACACCCTAGTTCGCGAATGATATTTCGCAAGAGGCAAATGTAAGACCTAAAGTCGTCATATAAGGGGGTATCTCTTGACATGGCTCAGGGAAAAGGTTACATCACTCCCGAACTCGAGTCATGGAAATTTGGGGTCAATAAAGCCCATCCGGGAGAGATACCTTGGATTTCCAACTATATTTTTTAAGGTTATACCCCGGTTGGACGACCGAGGGTATCTTCCAAGGAGTCAATGTATGACCAAGGCGCCGAGGTACACGGTTGAGCCAAGAGTTCCCCGGGGGCATTTGAATTGTCTCGCCATTCTTGGCAAGTCTTGCCACATGCCGCACTTCCCGAATAAAACTCCACTTACGGTGGCGCCTCGTAACCATAAGCCCTATAGGTATAAGGGATATGTAGTTGTTAGAAATCCCACAATACACCCCTCACTACAATTCACTTATCTAATCCATTGAAAGATGAATAGCAAAGAATGTTTATTAATTATCTTCTTCAAATTTACACAGAAGTTAGGATTACACTTAAGATTACAAATACTCTCCAAGTTTCTCTCTCCTAATGACTTAGTTTCCCTTCAAAAGAATCCCCCTTTACAATAGACTTCTCATCCCTTTATATGGGTAATACATAAATGAATGACAACCTAGGATGTCCTTTATTTTCTGGAATATCTCGCAAGTGTCGCGAATGTACAAGTATTCATACTCGCGACACTTCTTAACCCTCGCGCATTTCACATCTTCCCCGTCGTCATCCAATGCGTCATTCCTTTTGACTCCCGCGAGTCCCTCACAAAGGTCAGTCGTTTATTATCCTCGCGAGTCTTGTACGTCGCGATATGATGATCCTACATCTTGCCTCTTTTTCCTTGAATATTGCTTGAAGAGCGATTTTAAAGGAAAAATTTGTTGTTGTAGTAATTTTTGATCTTTGTTAATGAAGGAACGAGCGAAAGAATACTTTTCTTGAAAAGTACGTACTTGCCTCTATTCTTTGGCGAAGTTCTGAAGCTTTGAAAATTATATATGAAGTATCATTTTTTGCCTCAGGGGTTATGATAAATTTCGCGAGCTTATCTCGCAAGTTAAAAGGAGTGATGTATCATGAGAATTTATGCCTCTTATAGTGTCGCGATTGTTCGCTTTCCACTAAAAATCTTCTTCGGAGAATTCCATAAATTTAGTAACGACCGTTTACACGTGTTTAAAACTATTCTTTTACCTGTGTATTTAATGTTATCCCTAGTCATAACGCTTCGCCTATTTATAGGAGGATCCTTTGTGAAAAACACTTCTTTTCTTTTACTTCATCTCCTTCATCGTCTGCAATTGTCTTTCTGTTGTTTTTCTTCATCGTCTTCTTTACCATTTTTCTACTGCTTCCTATCTGCTACTACTTGCATGGCATCCAGGTTTGCTATTCTTGCTAAACTCGATCGATTTTGTGATTGATTGATTTTGTGATTGATTTCTCTTGTTGCAAGTATTTTATTCTGATCTCTCTTTTAACCTTTTTCTGCCATTTTTGCTTCAGCAAGAACAAATCCGGTACTAAGTTCACCGTGAAGAACCCCCTTCTTTCTTTGGGTTCGCAACCGAAACCCTCTTCTCAACAGGAACCCGTTCCGCAATCAAAGTCCTCTTTGCAAGCTAAATCTACCGCTTCTAAAAGAAAGTCTGCGAATGGTAAGGTATTTAAGAAATATTTCCCTTTTTTAATAACAATATTGTTGCCTCTGTTTCTTACTTAACTTGTCATTCGCAGGATGATAAAACTATTGATAGAACTCCCAAAAGATCTCGCCAACCTAAACCCGTGACTCCTGATGTTCCTTTTCCCTCATTTACGCCCTCGTTTCCTGTTGCGAAACTATCGCAGGATAATTTTATCACTAATGACAATATTCCTTTGCCTCAACTCCTCCTAGACCAAGTTCCTCATAATAGTCCTATTACAAATGACCTTATTCCTTCTCCTATCATCAATGCCTCTGTCATTCCTCCGATCACTACTTTTCCTGAAATCTCCTCTTCCCACGATGTTCCTTTGGCGAAGAATGATTCGCCTCTACCTTCTTTATCCGAGCAAATCCTCTTACCGCAGTAAAATTTGGAAGGGATAGATGTGGCTTTCAAAGTTCTCTCGGATCTTGTGGATGATGCGAAGACTTCGGCGATCCTGTCAAATATAATGTCTCGAGATTTTGGTAAACATCTTGGTCCCGATAAGATCTTGCAAGCATCTTTAGTTCAGAAATTAATGTGTCAAGAATGATCTCCAAGCTATGACCGCGAGATGCAATAATCTCCATCTTGAAAATTAAAAATTTCACAACATCTCTAGATCGTGATAACCTTCGCAGAAAGAATTAGGAATTAAAAGGTAGATTCTCGCAACTTCTTTTCTTTCTTCTCTTTTTTTTTTTTTTTTTTTTTTTTTTTTTTTTTTTTAAAATTTAAGTTCTTGTTCGCCATTCAAGCTTTAAATCGAAACGAATAATGGAGATATATCGATTGGAATCAATTGTCAAGAAATCGAGTTGAGAGAGATGCTTGGATGGAGCAATATAATCTTTAGATAATCTTCATACGTATGTCAACGATCAAAATAAATAATTTATCTAAAGAAAATTTTGATTTAGCCCAACAAGAAGACTCATTAAGTAATGACTTATCTCGCCTCTCTTACTCTTTAACTAAAGCTAATATGGAGTTGGGAACTTTATCAGATGAGAATGGAACTCTTTCTCAAGAGAAGCGTTCTCTGTTAAACAAGGTGGCGATCTATTCGCAACAATATGATGCTTGCCAAAAATTATGTGAAGAACAAGAACAATCTATTCACACTCTGAGAAATCAACTTGAAGAAGTTACCGCTGAGAGAGATAAACTTATCCAGGGTAGGATAACCTTGAGTTTAAAAGCAAACCAATTCAAGGATCAATGTGCCAAATTAGAAAAATCCAACTCTTCTCTTGCGACCGAGAATTCCATACTTGTTTCTAATGAAAAAATCTTGCGATCTCGCTTGAAAGGCTTAGTTGGAGATACATTTGATGACGCTATGGACTGTTTTTGGGAATAATTTTGCGCTTTAATTCAACATCTTACTTCTCGAGGAAGGAAGGTAGTCATATTATTTGACTATCTTAATTCATTAATTTATTCCATGAATCTTTAATTATCCCGAAAATCCCAAAAGTATTCTCGTAAGAGTTTTCTTTAATCTTTTTGCACTTGTTATGCGGTTCCCGAGAAAAGCTTCGCTCCACCATCTCCACCCTCGGATCGATTATTCTAAAATTCGCAAAGAAATGGGTTGCTCGCCGCCTCCTTGCTCGTTCTCGCGACCAGGTGCGAATCTAAGATTTGATTATATGTCCTAACGTAAAGACATAGATAGTAAGAATCGTCAAAAGGCGTTGCTTCGTCAATTTCATCTCAAAGCCGAAGTCCTCGTGAATGAAATTTTATTGTCTAAATCTCTTGATCCCATTCATGTCGATCCTTTGGAAGTAAGTGATGATGAAGTCCCTAACTCCCCTGATAGTGATTATGACTATGAAAGTGCGAAGATATCGCTAATATTGAAGTTGTCAACAAAGATCCTGGCCGATAAAATTCTCGATGAAAATCCACCAAATTGTCGAAGGTGAATCACAAAGAGTATCCGAATGCTGTCTATCAACCGATGAAGGTGGAGCTGATAAAGATATTGAAAAATCTCTACCAACTTCTCGTAATCGATGATGTTGATGTAGAGAATTAAACTATTTTTGTTTCTTCCGTTTTAAATTTTTCGATTATGTTGATGTAGAATTAAATCTTTTGTTGAGTAATTCCCTTATTTTCTCCTTCTTCCTTATTTAAAGAATTTTGGATATAATTTTGCAAGCATGTTCGCTTACATTTTTGTGTGATCATTTATGTCCCCAATTAAGGGCCTTACTTTGTCTCTTCTCGTTGCGACAAGATCGCAGGACGCCTTTGCATTTTCATGCAATGGCCCATTGATCTTGCCTTATCATTTTTGGTGGTCTTCTAAGCGCGACCTTCCTAGTTAAAGGTCTTGCTTTGCCACCCTTTTCTGCGACAAGGTCGCAGGACGTCTTTACACTTGCATGTAAAAACCCATTGACCTTGCCTTATCATTTTCAAGTATTTTTGCCTCTCAGGATATTTTGTTTTGCGACAATATGACAGGCCTAAATTTTCTTGCGAAAATAGAGCCCCATGACATTGTCGTCTTGCGACGAAATGTCGCCAGGACGTCCGCACACTTTCATGTACGGACCCATTGATCTCGTCTTACCCTCGCGTTAGTATTATTGCCTCTACAGATCATTGCACAAATATGACAAGCCTAAGTTTCCTTGCGAAAACAGAGCCTCATGACATTTGCGTCTGTTTTGACACTCTCCCAATGGAGGGTGTCGCCCTTATCATCTCCCCCGGGTTGCCCCTTCAAGGAGGCGTACATCGGCCATACAAGGCTAGCTCCTCCCATCCTAGTCTTAACAACAACAGTTGTTTTCGCAGCCTCTTATCCCTTATACCTATAGGGTTTATGGTTACAAGGCTTCACCCTAAGTGAGTTTTCTTCAGGCGAGTGCGGATGCGCCAAGACTTGTCAAGAGTGGTAAGGAAGTTCCATGCTCCCCGCACTCTTGACTCAACCGTGTACCTCGGCGCCTTGATCATATGCTGACTCCTTGGAAGAGACCCTCGGTCGCCCAACCAGGGTATAACCTACATATATAGTTGGGAATCCAAGGTACCTCTTCCGGATAGGCTTTCATGGGCCCCAAATCTACATGACCCAGGTTCCAGGGGCGGTGTAACCTTTTCCCTGAGCCATGTTGAGAGATACCCCTTATATGACGTACTTTAGGTCTTACATTTGCCTCTTACGAAATGTTATTCGCGAACTAGGGTGTACGCCATAAAGGTTCGTCCCATTCATTCATTCTTTAAATTATGTTTATTCGTTCGATCATTTATTTTCTCTTGCTATTCTTCTTTGCGAGATTTTCGCGATTTTCTCTCGTATTTTATTGAATTTCGCAAATATCTTGCATTAAAATATTTCATCTTGACTCATCTCATCTCATCCATTTTTATGGGTAATATTTCTTTAGATACAACTGCTCCATGGTCTCCCAATCTTTGTCCCATATCTTTGCCATCGTGGTCCATCAATCTATATGCCCCTGTTCCAACTACTTCTTTGATAATATAAGGTCCATCCCATTTTCTCGCCAGCTTGCCTCCATTTTCTCGCTGATATATTGGTGTTTCTCGCAGCACCAAGTCTCCCGGTTGAAATTCACGTATTTTGACACGCTTGTTATATTCTCTAGCCAATCTTCGCTGATAATTTTCCATATGTCGTAATGCTTTTTCCCTTTTTTTCCTCCAATTCATCCAACTTAATTAGAATGTTACCTGCACTAAGATTTTTCTCCCAAACCTCTTTCTTGGTTGTTGGGATCATAACCTCTGTTGGGAGTACAGCTTCAACTCCATATGTTAAGCAAAAGGGAGACATTCCTGTTGCCTCTCTTCTTGTTGTATTATATGCCCATACTGCACTGGGTACTTGTTCGCACCATCCCTTATTGTGTCCTTCTAATTTCTTCTTCAATATATCTGCTATTGTTTTGTTCGTTGCCTCTGCCTGACCATTAGCTTGTGGATATAATGGAGTTGATTTTCCACACCTTATCTGAAATGCATTAAGTAACAATTCTATATTTTGCCCTTCGAATTGTTTCCCATTGTCAGATACCAACTGTAAGAGGATCCCAAACTCCGCATATAATATTCTCAAATATGAAAGTAAATACGTCTTTGTCGCGGATGTGTTGTACCGCTTTCACTTCTGCCCATTTTGTGAAATAATCCGTTGCGACAATTAAGTATCTTCTTTGTCCTGTTCCCGGTAAAAATGGTCCCACAATATCTAAACCCCATTTTCCAAAAGGCCACACACTTTTCGAAGAATTTAATGGTGCTCCAGGTGCATGTATCTTTTTCCCATGTCTTTGACAATCTTCGCAGCGCTTTGATATTGCTTTTGCGTCCTCATGCATATAGGGCCAGTAATATCCTTGCGTTTTTGCTTTATATGCTAAAGATCTTCCGCCGCTATGATTTCCAGCATCTCCACTGTGTAACATCTTCAATATGGTTTCTCCCTCTTCTCTTGTCAAGCATCGAAGTGAAGGTCCATCAAAAGATCGCCGATAAAGTACATCATCTCTTAATTCATAATTCGTTGCACGACTTTTCAACTTGTGAGCCTCTAATCTATTTCTTGGTACTTCCCCTTTCATCAAGTATGCGTGAAGTTCTGTTCTCCAGTCTTCATCGCGACATTGTGGTATGTCGTCTACCAACATTGCATCTACTTCTTGCTCTTCCTCTTTATTGATTGATTGCGAGAAGTGTTTGTATTTTGATGTTCCTCAGCTTGGGTCTGTCATCATACTTGATATAAAGGCAAAAGCGTCTCAGCCTCAAGTATTTCTCCTTGATATGTGTCTCCATTTCATTTTCGGTATCTGTGCTGAAAATTCTTCGACTAGCTTCCTGTATTTTTGCAAAGATGGCTCATTCGTAGCATACTTTTCCGTTATCTGGCGAATTGCTAATTGCGAGTCACTGGTAATCCTCACATTTTCCAGTTTCATTTCTATTGCGAATCGCAGAGCATGTATTATGGCTTCATACTCCGTTTCGTTATTGGTGGATTCAAACTCCAACCGAAAATAGAAAGCTAATTTATTGCCTTCTGGCGAAATCACAACAATTCTCACTCCATTACCTTCTCCATTTGATGATCCATCCACTAATATTTCCCACCTGTCTGGCTCAGTTAGCAGATCTTTTGGATCTCCATGCTCTTCTTCTACATCCATCATTTCATCCACTGCTTCCTCTTCCTCCAAGGGAAATTCTGCCAAAAAATATGCGACAACCTGTGACTTTGTTGAAGATAATATTTCATATTTGAGTTTACAATGGCTTATTTGAGCATTCCATCTTTCAACTCTTCCCGATCTTTTTGAATTTTTCATTACTGACTCGATTGGTATCTTTGTTACCACCCTGACAGTATGTGCTTGAAAATATATGCGAAGCTTAAATGTTGCATAGACTAATGCCAGGATTAGCTTTTCAATCTTTGAATAATTCCTTTCTGCGGCATTAAAAGTTTTACGATGTAATAAATTGGTTTTTCGACTCCAAGGCCCATTCGCAATAATATCGCTCTGTGCGTGCGATGTTGTCGCAAGGTATATTAACAATTCCTCTCCTGGTTCTCGTTTTTGCATAATGGATATTTCCATTAGGTGTTCTTTAATTCCTTGTAAAGCCTTCTCACATTCGTCATGTCCATTTGAACTTCGATCTTTTTTCAGGACACTGAAAAAATGTTTGCACTTATCAGATGATCGCGAGATGAATCTTCCTAGTGATGCTAACAACCCATTTAACTTTTGAACATCTTTTACTGTCGCAGGTGTAGGCATATCGCGAACTGCTTTCACTTTTTCTGGGTCGACTTGTATCCCCTCTTTTGACACGATGTAACCCAAAAACTTTCCCGATGCAACTCCGAAGGTACATTTTTCTGGATTTACTTTGATGTTGAAACGTCTCATCTGTTCAAAGATTTCTTTCAGATCTCGCACATGATCTTCTCGCTTTCTTACTTTTTACGAGCATGTCATCTACATATACCTCTAGTGTTTTATGTATCCACTCTGCGAACACTTCTTCCACCATTCTTTGATATGTGGCTCCAGCATTTCGTAAACCAAATGGCATTTTTGTATAGCAATATAACCCTCTTGGAGCGAAGAAAGCAAGATGCTCTTGATCTTCCTCTCGCGAGAGGAATCTCGTTGTAACCTTTATATCCATCCAAGGATGATATTCTTTCATTCCCCTCGTTTGATTCGACCAAATTTGTGGAATATCCAGCAATGGAAAACTATCTTTAGGACAAGCTTTGTTTAGGTCAGTAAAATCTATGCAGATTCTTATTCCCTTTTTCTTCTTTGGGACTATAACCATATTTGCTATCCATTCAGGATACTTTGCTGGCCTTATGATCCCCAAATCTAGCATTTTCTCGCAATTCTTCCTCTATTTGGGGATGATACGTTGTTGCGATCTTTCTAATTCTCCTCTTGAATGGCTTCACCCTTCTCGTCTATTTCTAATTTGTGGCAAGCTATCGATGGATCTATACCAGGCATATCATCCATATTCCACGCGAAGATATCTTTATAGTCTCGCACAAATCAACATGATCCTTTTTTCCTCATCCGCTTCCATATTGGTCCCGATCTTTAGTATCTTGGGCTCTTCATTGGTTCCGATGTTCACTTCTTTGTGTCTGCTCCATGCGACATAACTAGCCTTCGGTTCTCCCATAGGAGTCGGTCCTTTCACTCTTTTCATGAGTTCATTTTCTTCTTCCGAGATCTCGCTAGGTATCCCTCTTCCTTCCTTTGCTCTTATCATGTAAATTCGAAATTCTTCTTCTTTTCTAACTGCTTTTGCCATTTTTCTGCGGTACTTTCTCTTTTTTGCTTGATCTTCATAATATTTTACTTCAATTTGATAACATATTCTTCCTTCATCAACATCTCCTCTAATCTCGCCAATTCCACTTGGTGTGGGAAATTTGATACATTGATGAAATGTTGATGCTACTGCTTTTATCGCATGTACCCATGGTCTTCCTAGCAATACGTTGTATGGCGATTCCATATCCACTACACACAATGTTACTTGTGTCTCGATTTCTCTAAAGCATTCGCATCTTTACCTCTCCTTTAACTTTTGTTATAGATTTACCAAAACCATGGATATTGTATGCCGTGGAAATCATCTCTTCATCTTTATATCCCATTTTCTTATAAGCATGATAAAACATGATGTTCACCAAGCTTCCTGTATCAATTAAGGTCCTTTTTCACCGTCCATGTTTTCTTTTCCTTTGCTAATTCTTCTCCTTTTGCGTGTTTATTGTGATCACCAAGTGGAAATGTATGATTCAAATTTTCTTTAGATATTTCCGCCTTTTGTGAATGTTATCTTTTGCTTTTCCCAATCTTCTAAAGGCAATGTCACCTCTCTATCCGTAATTTTCTTTCCTTCAAAATCCCGCTTGTGTATTCTTCCTTTGATATTTTCGTGAAACTCATTAATCATTGTTTTTGTGGTCGAACTGTATTCCATATCTTTTTCTTTTCCCTCATCTAATTTAACATTTTCTCTTTTCATTTTTTCTTGATTTGAATGATTTCAAATTGCAATCTTCTTTTCTTCAATCTCTCACTCCCTGTTTCTAGCGCCAATATGTAGTTGCAGGAAATCCCACAATACACCCCTCACTACAATTCACTTATCTAATCCATTGAAAGATGAATAGCAAAGAATGTTTATTAATTATCTTCTTCAAATTTACACAGGAAGTTAGGATTACACTTAAGATTACAAATACTCTCCAAGTTTCTCTCTCCTAATGACTTAGTTTCCCCTTCAAAAGAATCCCCCCCCTTTACAATAGACTTCTCATCCCTTTATATAGGGTAATACATAGTGAATGACAGCTAGGATGTCCTTTATTTTCTGGAATATCTCGCGAAGTGTCGCGAATGTACAAGTATTCATACTCGCGACACTTCTAACCTCGCGATTTCACATCTTCCCCGCGTCGTCATCCAATGCGTCATTCCTTTTGACTCCTCTGCGAGTCCCTCAGCGTCTTGTCTTTATTATCCTCGCGAGTCTTGTACGTCGCGATATGATGATCCTACAGGATAAGAGGCTGCGAAAACAACTGGTTGTTGTTAAGACCGGATGGGAGGATCTAGTCTTGTATGGCCGATGTACGCCTCCTTGAAGGGGCAACCGGGGAGATGATAAGGGAGGCACCCTCCATTAGGGAGCTGATAAGTGTCTTAAGACGCAAATGTCATGAGGCTTTCTTTTTGCAAGAACATTTAGGCTTGTCATATTTGTGCGATGATCCTGAAGAGGCAATAATACTAACGCGAGGATAAGACGAGATCAATGGGTCTTTGCATGAAAGTGTAAAGACGTCATGCGATTTCGTCGCAAGACGACAATGTCATGGGGCTGTAAATTCGCAAGAACTTCTAGGCCTGTCATATTGTTGCAACGAAAACATCCTGCAGAGGCAATAATACTAAGAAAACTATAAGGCAAGATCAATGGGTCTTTACATGAAAGTGTAAAGACGTCTTGCGATTTTGTCGCAATGATGAGGGGTGGCAAAATAAGACCTTTAACTAGGAAGGCAAAATAAGACCACACAAGAGAGTAAGAGAAAAAGCTTGCGAAAATTAATTTGCAAATAAGACCACAAAAGAAAAAATGAGATCTTGGAAACAACTTGCGAAGCTGAGGCATATTACTATTTAAAGGTTATCTGCTTAATCTTTTATCTGAAAACAAATAACAGAGGCAAGTATGGGAATGAATAGTGTAAAAACTTGTTATTTATTTTCATATGATAGATTTACGCAATCATAATATTGATTAACTGTATTGCAAGAAAGAAGTGTTCTTTTAACATGTGCAGAAAGGGACAACAAAAGTAGAACTTGTATTTGAAGATCCAAGAAACTTACAATAAGAGATTACAAAAATGGAAGATTACAAGGATAAATATACAGATATTACAAGAAGAGAAAGAAGAAAATGGAACTATTTCTTAGTTCATTCTTCTTTTCCATCAGATTCTTCATCGGACTCCTCTTCCTCGCTAGCATCGCTATCAGAGACATCCAAGGAAGGCATGTTTTCAGGAATCTCATCAAGAAGACAAGGATACGAAGAGGAAGGAATACTGTGGTCATCGCAGACTATCCTAATAGTTTGATTGCGAAAGCGGACATCATCATTCTTGAAATTCGCCACAGTAGTTTTTAGTTGCTTCTTAAACTAGAAATACTTGTCATTGCGAAGAGAGAAGTCCTTTGCAAGTTGTGCTTTCTCAGATTCAAGTTCTTCAATTCTTTTATGAAACCTCTTCTCAGCTTCTGTGAACATAGGACAATGAATTAGCAACTTAATGACAATTATACAGAAAGGAAGCGGCAAAGTAAAGAAGAACAGTTAACAACCTTCTCTGTCAGAAATCATATCTTTAACCAAGGAAGTATGATCAACTTGAAGGCTAACGTTAACACCTAAGTTATTTCTGGCATTATCTAGAACTTTCACAGCCCAAGCGAATTCATCGTCACTGTTTATGATAAGAAGGGAACGAATTTGATTCTCTCTCTCGCTAAGTATAGCATTTTGGCGAAGAGATTCATCCCGTTCAATTTGGACTTCAAGAAGAGTTTTTTGAAATCTCGCTAACGCTTGAGCACCTTGATTAGCAATGCGATATTTTTCATCTATAAGACTACTAATTTTCTTCCTTAAAATATTAGTTTTCTCGTGGGAACTAAGATATATACGTTTAAATCGGTTGGCTAAACCTAAACTAGATCTATGATCAATTGCTAAGAGGTGAAATTTGGTTTGAAGTTTGTTTAGTGGAAGAGATCTAATTTTATTATTTGAAGAACTATTTAAATATTCGTTGAGGTGAGCAAGAAGAGCATCACTATCCATAGGCTCGGGAAATGAGTGAAGAAGAATGGCTTCATCAGAAAGATTATGAACGTCTGCGAGAATGATATGTCAGATAAAGAAAAATAAATGACAGAGTAAAAACAAGGAAAAGAGAAGAATCTTATACCATAGAGCTGCTGATTAGCACTTTGAAGGCAAGATATTTTATTCTTCTGTGTGGAAGATTCAAGATTCTTCCAGTTGTTGAGTCTTTTCGCGAAGAGCGGCAACTTCACTTTCAAATTCTTCTTTCTTTTTGCGAAGAACCGCGGTTTCAGTCTCTAACTCTTCGTTCTTCTTGCGAAGTTGAAGATTTTTCTTCTCAAGAGTGTTGCGCCTTTTCTCAAGATTTGAGGCAACAACAAAGAAAGCTCTCCCAGACTACAAAGGAAGATAAAGAAATTATCAAGATATGATTTAAAATTAAAATTATGAAGAAATAGAGAAGTACAGACGTACCAAGGCACCAAGTGCATTTAAGAAGCTGGGAGTCACTGATCTGGAGACCCCCTGAATAGAATCGTTACCCTCCAGCAAGGAAGCATCGCAGATACTTGCGAGAGCTTCGCACGTGCCATAGAGGTGGTCATCTTCAATTCCCTGCATGGAGTCTGAGAAGATATTAGACAATAACGCCATAGGGGATTCAGTAGGACGATCCTCCTTCACGAAAGAAGTGTCATCATCATCATTTTCTTCATCAGAACTCTCGCTGGATTGAGGACTTTAGCGAGAAGAAGAATGGATCTTCCGTTTTTTAGAAGGTGGAGCAATGGATTTCTCCTTGTGAAGAGGACCTTTACCCTTTCCTTTGGCCCTCGTAGCTTCAGAAGTTTCTTCTTCTCCAGCAACTTCAACACCGACCTACACACACGAATGAAGATAAGAAACAGAGGCAACAATATTGTTAAAAATAACAAAAGAAAATATTTCTTACTTCATCCGTGATTGAACGAAGTATTGCCAGAGTACTCGGCTTTGGATTCCTTTCGTAACTTCTTCTCAATTTGATGATCTGAAAATTTCGTAAGATTAATAGATATAAAAGGAAATGAAGATTGAAAAATGAGTAAAAGTTAGGAAATATACCTCTTTTGCTTTCCCGTTCCAGTTAAATACCCAGGGCTGATAATTTGCGAGATTCGCATGGAGTATATTAGAACCTGAAATGTAAGGTCCGTTATAATAATGGAAAGACGCACCACTTGTCGTCTTTGAAATGGCGAGGAACATTGTTCTTTCCAGAATGCCAATCAATATCCTGCATAAGTAGCTTGTCGCTGGGAATGTTCTCTTTTCTTTTCAACCGTGCACCCCAAATGGCAGACCTATCGTTCTTCATATTTATCACACTTCATAATTGTCAAAGAAATTTTCTACAATAATACTTTTCAAAGAATTATTTCTAAGTCTGCGAATCTAGGATCTTTGACTTCGCTAGGGTAAAGAGATCCCTTACCAGCGCCATGATTGGCGAAATCAAGCATTAAGCGGATACAATCACCACTTAATTGATAGATAGCTCGCGAGAATTTCACGTGAGCAAGAATTTCATAGAACAAGGGCAATTCAAGATTCTAGAGAGGAATGGGGAGACCTGTGAGGAGCTGACCTAGCGAAATTATGATTTTTTGATCATCACACTGATGATCAGTAAATAATTTTGCAGAAAGAACATATGAAGGTTCTTGATTGGGGATAGTGGATAATGTGAAACCCTTCTGTTGCAAACCCTTTTTAACATCACCCAAAAGAGTTTCATATCTACGACTAGATGAAGCCATTCTCAGAGTATGAGAATGAATAGAAAGTTGAAGATCAAGAAAAAGAAGAAAAGGAAGATTTACAGTAGCAGAGATGTAAATTATGGAGAGAATCAAGGAAAATTGCAGAGAGAAAGTAAAAAGAAGAAGAGGAGGGTGAGAAAACTATATATAAGGGAAGAGTTCTCAAGAAGATAAATGCATTTAACGTGAAAGGAGACGTGAATGGTCAAGAGAAAACGGTTGAAAGAGACGTGTCAAGAAAAGAATGGAAGAGGAAACACGTGTAATAAATTCTCAAGAAAGTACGAAGTCATATCAAAACGGATAAAGATGAACAGCTATGACGAACTCATATCAAAATGTATAAAGATGAACAAATAAGGCATTTCAAAAACACTAGTTCTCATGACATTCTCTTCTTCGCAGAGAAGACATGATAAGAGGCAAGATGTAGGATCAGAATATCGCGACATCAATACCTCGCGAGATCAATAAACGACAGCATTGCGAAGGTGTCGCAAACGGGTAATATGAATGACGCAATGGATGACGACAGCCAAAACACGAGAAAGATGTGAATATTTAGCGAGATCCAGGAGTGCTGCGAGATTATCTATTTGTACACTTGCGATATTTCGCAAGTCGTTCCCGAAAATAAAGGATAGCTTAGCTGTCATCCATCATGTAATAGCCTATATAAAGAGCCGAGCAGGCCTATTGAAGGGGAGATCTTTTTTCGAGTGTTGAGCAAGTCATTAGGAGAGAGAAAGTTTGGAGTGATTGTGATTCTTTAGCCTAATTTCCTTTTATCTTGTAAACATTCAAGAAATTAATCAAAAGATATCATAGTTGCTCATCTTAAAATGGCTTAGATTGTGTGAATTTTATGAGGGGTGTAGTGTAGGAAATCCTACAACTACAAGATCATTCAAAACTACGGATTAGTTTTACATCTTGTTTAAATACTTGCTCTTATAGCACCCAACATATTAGGTAAGGCTTCCCTTATGGCTTTCAACTCTTTTTTGAAAGCTTCACATTCTATGAATATCTCCTCGAACAATTCCTTGACGAGTTTCAAAGACCTTGAGTTACAATTTCATCAAACGCCACAAAAACGATGAATACACCTCCCACCAAGCATCGGATGTTTGATCAATGTCTTTTCCTAAATATTTAAAGTGGTCTTTGAGTGACAACCAAGCTCTCACAATTGCGCAATTCTCTTCGGAAGTGTAGGGAGTAGCCATGGTGTCTTCTCTTCACTTTTGGATTAAATATTGATGAGAATGAATGTGATAGTTGAGAAATGTGGTTTGGGTGAGGAAGAGGTGAGATATGGGTCTGTATTTATATAAATTAACGACCCAACGACCAATTTTTTGAATTTTTTTTCGTTGTCGGCTCAACCATATTGGTTGAATTCAAATTTTGCAATAACTGCATCTAGAGTCGTTATCTAACATAGTTACAAAGTGTTGACCCATGAACACAAAGAAAGTCGTCATCGTATAAATTTAGGGTCGTTACTTTGTTGTTCTAAAATAGTGAGAGTCATCATTTTGTTATTTATAACCCTGACGACCCTTATTTGCAATATTGACTGAATACATTTTGTGAACTGATTTTATTGAATCGAAAAAAACATATATGTACTATGAAATAAAATAGAAGGAAAATACATAAAATAGTTCACTACATCACGCTTCAACACTAAATTATATTGGGTGAATGTACAAAAAGTAGTTTCTACCAAGAGACGATAGCAATCCTCGTTCGAAAACTCCTTGTCGTACTTAAATTCGTATTGGCTGCGACCCAAAGAGTACTGGAAAAAAATTATTTTAAAATTTAGCGTTGTTTAATAAAAAAAAAAAAAATGAGAGGCCTTTTGATTGACAAACTTACTCGTCATATCAGATTATCTGGGAAGAGCGTCGGCCCGAGCTTTCAATTGCCTTTCAACGCTACGCATTCATTGAACAAAGAATCGTATCTTTCCCTAATGTGTTGGAATGTCCTTCCATAACGATTTCGTTTAGTGCTTTGAAAATACGTTCCCACAAATCATTGGATGTTTGATCCATGTTAAGGTAGGGATCTCCTATTTCACATGTTTTTTGGCCACCCAATACTCTCTTTCAAAGTCATGTTTCGTGATCGTGAGGTGTGCTCTAAAAATAACAACATATTCTTGATTATTGAATGGAGTTTGAGCCATTTTCGGTGTTTGAAAGTGATGGGTGACTGATTTGGGATAACTGAAAGTGATGAGTGAATAACTTTTAAAGGGATATATATCCTTTTATAGGAAAAAAAGACCCAACGGTTATTTTTAAAAAAAAAAAAACCGTTACCTTTTTCAAACTTTTCAAATAACTGGTCCTAGGAGTCAAACGTACTCTTGATATTCAAATTCTGCAATAACTGCATAAATGGTCGTCATGTTGGATATATATAACCTAACGACCCTAGATGAAAACCGATCAGAATGGTGTATATTTGTATGTATAGAGTCGTCACCAGTAATATAGGGTTGTCACTCTTTACAAAAAAGTCGTTCGCCTGCAATAGAACCCCATGACGACCCTATCTCTGGTATGGAGATTAGCCTTTCAATCTATTTAGTCGTCAATCTGCAAAAATAGTGGTTGACGAATCTTATATCGAAAAATTTCCAAGGAATGAAGTCAGTTTGGTCGTCAATCTGCAAAACTAGTGGTTGACGACTCTGATATAGAAAAATTTCCCCAGGATTGAAGTTAGTTTGGTCATCAATCTGCAAAAATAGAGGTTGACGACTCTATTATAGATATATTTCCCAGGATTTAAGTCAGTTTGGTCGTCAATCTTCAAAACTAAAGTCGACGACTCTATCCTTGGAAATGTAATGTTACATTATAGTTGTAATTTGGATATTATATATGGTGACGACTCTTGAAAGAATGTTTTGCATATTTATGTAGTTGGTACTACAACCAAGCTCTCAACCAGAACCAGTCTCTACGATGGGTCCAGATACCTCCCAACACTATACTGATTTGGTACGGTTCCCTCAACCATTTAGTTATACTTAATTCAAATTATTTTATTAGTGATCTCATGGATGTATAATTTGTTTGCTCAATGTAGACATGGAAAAGTAAGGCTGAGGCCAAGGAATGGCTTATCTCAAAGGAAAAAGAGAAGATGTGCGTGGTTGTTCAAAGAAAACACGTCGATTTTAAGAAGTTGGAGATGGTATGCGAAAGAGCATGGAAAAGGAGAGAAAGTCACAAAGGTAAGAATTACAAGTATGAGAAGAAGACGACTAGGGTCTACAAAATCACAGCGTCGAAGAAGTGTGAATACCCATTCAAGATTTATTTCAAAATGCATCACGAAACTGATACATGGAGATTGGATAGTATTCCGGACGGTCGTCACAACCATCCTCCACCTCAAAGTTTATATGGACACCCTGGATATATATGCCCGGTTGAAACCGCATCAAATGGAGAAGGTTCGGCAGATGAAGGGATGTAGGCCTCTTAAGATCCTAAATGCAATAAGGGCGGAAGATAAGGATAACTTGTCTACCATTTCCACAATCAACACTGCTAAAGCAACGATCAAGAGAACCGAATGGGATGGTAGATTAATTATGCAACAATCTGAGTGGTTAGCAGAAAAAACTTAACTACGCCATGCAAATAAAAGTTGGTTCGAGCCAGAAAGTGACTCATATTTTTCTTGCGCACCCAAAGATGGTGGATTTGGCTCAGTGTTTTTACAAGGTTCTGTTCATATATTGCACCTACAAGACAAACATGTATAACATGTCGATGTTGAACGTGGTCAGTCATACTTTCGATAAACAATCATTCACCGTGGCATGGTGCTTTATGGAAAAAGAAGAAATAGAGGACTATGTTTGGGGCGTTGGAACAAGTGAGGTTGATTTACCGTGGCGAAGAGACACCGCAGGTTATATTTACGGATAGGGATTTATAATTATGAGTGTCGTCCGTCAGGTTTTTCCACTAGCTCAACATTTTCTGATAAGTGGCACGTCCAAACAAATCTTTTTATCTATATACAAGAATCAAATCCAGCCTCATAAGAGTAATCAACGTTCGGCGGAGGAAGACGAGCGTCCAAGTAAACTTACCAGGAAAGAGTGAGCGGAATAAAAAAGGAAAGACAAGGAAAAATACGAGAAAGAGAGGGATCTATGGAAAGAGTTTTGCAAAGATTGGGGACCATTTGGCTCATTCGAAGACCGAGGTTAAGTATTATGCTAACTTACAGAATTTTATTCATGATTGGAGCACGGATCATAAGAAGGTGGTCGACTATTGCCAAAATATATGGTTGAATCCTTGGAAGGAGAAGTTTTTTTATGCATGGACCAATAAATACAAGCACTTCAAAAATGAGTCTACAAGTATTGCAGAGCCGTCTCACGGACGTTTGAAAAAAAATATGGAAGAGAATAAGGGTGGGGTAGTTACAATACAGGAAGCTAGAGCCAATGTGGCCGCTGGAAAAGTGATGAGGTGTAATTGTATAACCGAGACATGGCTCGGCCTCCTGTGTAAACATAAACTTGGTGGGTACAATGATATCATACCTCTTGGAGATATTGATCCATTCTGGTAGCAACTTTTATTCGTCCCGAATCCCACAGGAACTGCTGAGCAAGAATTTGGAGACTTAGAGATTGGCAAGTACATCAATGAAAAATACCAAAAAATGAATTGTGCAGGAAGACAAATCTTGGTTTCTCACTTGTGGCCGACGGCCTGTAAGATCTTGGGGGTAGAAGAAGAGCCAATAAAACAAAAACCACCAAGATTTACCCGGAACTAAATTGTCATTTAGAGAAATTGTGAATGAGGAAAATAGTTGCGCAAGAGGCCCATGTCATTCATGATCGTATGTCCAGGCGGAACATAAGGAGTATGAGAACTCTTTAATTCCCAAGAAAAGGGGTCGAGAAAACAGCAAGTTGTCACCCAAAGTCGTATACAAGTGAACTAAAAGGAGGATATGGATGTTGTTGAGCATGCGGTCGGTACCCAACAAAGCCAAACGATTGGAATGGTGACGATAAGAGGAATAAAGGGTAATCCGAACACCCCTATAGATTCCAAAGGAAGACCACTCGTGTTGCTTACACTTTGTATAAAGATTATACCGATCAACTTCCTTACGTCATCTTGGATCACCTTATATCCACCGACGATGTTGACGGCGATGGAAATTGTGGTTACCATGTTGCAACAAAACAATTAGAGCATTTCGATGAAGCCTACGAACTAAAACTCACCCAAATCGAATATGCAAGAAAAAAAATGGTCGTTAAACTAAAGGAGGACAAGCAACTATATCCTAAAATGATCATGGAAGAAGATACAAAAGAGAGAGAGAAATGAAGTTCAAGGAGTTGGTTACCAACGTGAAATGGAGAAAAGGTTCTAAGATGGCCGATTATAAGTTTTGAATGCAAATGCCTTTTGGTGGCCAACTTTTGGCGGACACTTTCACTTGTGTCATTCATGTATTCAACAAAGGTTTCCCCGGAGGCTCCTGTACGTACGTACCCTCAAGAGCTAGGTGTGAGCCGGCGCTAAAGAAAAGAAAAATTGTAATGGCACATGTCAACATGAACCATTACATAGGTTTGAAGATAACTGAGGAATGTCATTTTCCATGGGTGGGCTATGGTGACTGGGGAGAGTTCGCTAAGGAGTAGACAAACCAGTATGAGTACGACATGAACTTGTGGAATGATTTGGACCCAATGCCGGATTACATTGATATGGGTGAATAATCATGAAAGGAGTTGTTTATTTTGAGCTTTGTATTTTGAAGCATAATTTTGGAAGATGGTTTTATCTGGAACATGGATATTTATATTTTGAAGAATGCTTAATGAATACAATATGTTTTATCTTTCGGCACAAATGTTTTTCACTTGTGTTGTCTTTATTTAATTTTTATGAACAAGAGTCATTATAAAAAATCTAGTAAACCCTAACGACTAAAACCTACCAACAGTTTCTTTTTTAGAGTCGTTACACAAAAGCTAGTAATCATATACGACTCTAAAGGAGTTGTAATTGTTCATCTCCTGGATGTTCTTTTTGCTTTTGAGTCGTTATTTGACTATTCATAAAGAGTAACGACTTTATGTCGTCAAAAATTAGGGTCGTTATTGTACATGCGAGTATACTTAATGACTATAAACGTGCATAATAGGATGTATCCTGGATGTTTTAGACACCTGGGGTCGTTATTAGTTTATTCTTAGCACGAAACGACTCTTAGACACCTTTTTTTATTTACTTAGGGTCGTTATTATACATACGAGTATACTTAACGACTCTAAACGTGCATACTAGGATGTCTCCTGAATGTTTTAGACACTTGGGGTCGTTACTAGTTTATTCTTAGCACGAAACGACTCTTAGCCACCTTTTTTTATTTACTTAGGTCGACGGAGAGGCCATCAAGTTTTTCTTTGATTAGTGTCCCAAAGAAACATCTCCCTAAGTTCTATGAGTTTAAACTCTTTCTTCATATTTATTCCCCTTCACGAAAAGGCCATATGTCGTGTCTTGATCCCAGCCAAATAATTTCTCGGTCAATGCATAAATTTCTTCCCAACTAAGCCTTTTCTTGAACTTGTCATTGGTGGATTTTCCTTTGACCTGCAGCCCTAATATCTGATCTGCATTATCAGGAGTCAATGTCGTCTCGCCAAAAGGGAATTGAAATGTATGGGTTTCACCGTAAAACCTCACACAGAAACTTGATACTGCAACCTTGTCATATGCAATCACAGAGTTCACAACGGCAAAGATACGTAACCCGTAGTTTTATATAATCTCTTTGACTCTTTCTTGATGTGTAACCAATATGGTTAGTTTCCTTATTTTATGAGAGAATATATCGTAGACAGTTATGATATAATTATTTCCTAAAATTTTCGAAATTTAGTTTCCTATCTCTAACCAACTCGATAAGAGGCTATAAAAAAAAATTAATTTCCTATTTCGAATAATATTTTCCTTAATAATTTTAAGCTGGGTTGTCTCCTGCATTATTCTTGGTTTATGGAGGAAACGTATGAATTATTAGTGGCACCTATGTAGGAAACGTATTATTCTAATCATACAAAGAAGCTACTAAAGATAAAGAAACTAAACCCATCCATTTTCATGTTCATCATTTCCGTAAAACATAAAAAGTTCAACGTGAATCATTCATCACATAATGTTAACCTATCTATCACAGGTAAAAGCCCGCATCTAGTGCAAAAGACTTAAAAAAATAATACAACCACCACCTAAAACAAAATGGTCGATTTAAATGATTTATATTTAAAAATATGTAAACTACAAGTTCACACATCAAAACCCTCGTTTAAAAAGCAAAGAACTTGTTAGATGAGTTTGGTTCTTTGTCAGATTAGTCTGGTTCCTCATTCTCATCCAAATCCACGAAAAGATCATTGTCATTAACATCGTTGTATAGCAGTACTTTACTTCCAATAACACTTTACTTTTTCAAACTCTTATTTTTGTTAAAAGTATTGGCGAGGAGATAATAAGATCGTAACTTCAAGTGATAAATTGATTCTTATAGTTCTGTGGGGAACAACCGTATTTTTCTACATTTCCTACGTTCTTTCAAATAATTATATTTATTTTTCCAAAAGAATGCACACCTGATAAATAAATAAACTTTATATCCCACAAGGTTATTTTCACATAAGAAGATTGGCGCCTGAAAATACGTACGACATTTTTATGATCCTACAAAAGAAAAACAAGTAAATATATAAAAAAAAAAATGAAAGTTAACATCAACAAATCAAATATAAAAGCAAAGTTGAGATTGTTACGATTGTTTCGTAGATGGTACGAGCCCACGTTAAAGGGATATCCAAATAGAACTTCGCATACATCTCTAGGTTGTCCTCTCCTCGCTTTCCAAAGATTACAAAGACGTTTCAGCTGCAAATGTTGGAGGGGAATGTGTCTCGCGCTCGCTGCAACAGGCTTTCCATCCTTATGTCTCGACGATTTCGCCTGCTCTTGCTCCTCCTCCTCCTCATCATCATCATCACCACCACCACCACCACCGACATCCTTGCCATCATTACCTTCATCCTCCTCCTCCTCCCCCCCCCCCTTCATCATCATCATCACCACCACCACCAACACCCTTGCCATCATTACCTTCATCCTCCTCCTCCGCCTCCTCATCATCATCACCACCACCACCACCACCATCAACTCTACCAGAATCACCATTACCATCGTTACCATCATCATCATAATGTTCACCTCATAGAGGAATCTCTTCTTGTTCCCTAACTTCTTCTTGATCACTTCCGGAAGCAGATACAACAGGGGTGGAAGAATCTTACGAATCATTACCTGGGTCTCTTGGTTCGTTGATAGAAAAGGGTACCTCACTCGGACGTTTTCCTCGAAATTGACCGGATACCAAGTATTTGTCATGTCGGGGAGGTCTGGAAGGAGGAGTGGGCATGTGTTTCTTGCCTTTCTTTTCCCTACAATAGTACATACACAAAAAAGGAATAAATAAGTCAAGTATTTCATGCTATCAGAACAAGGGTCGTCACCAAATTTTTTAACAAATTAACGACTTTCAAAGAATAAATGACGACTCTATGGAAAAGGCGACGACACTAAGCTACAAAATAACGACTCTTGGTGACAAAGGTGACGACCCTATCAATATTTTGGACAGAGAGTGTGTTTGTTTTCCACCTAGAATCGTTACGGAATATAAAAAGGGTTTTTCACAAAAGGGTCGTCAAATGTTATTATATGACACTAACGACTCTAATCTAGGGCAAAATAGTTGAATGACGACTCTTGGATTCTTCAGTTGACGACACTTCCAATTTTTGGGACAGAGAGGTTGTTCGTTTTTCATCAAGGGTCGTTATTAACCAAACAAGGGTCATTCAACGAGGGTCGTCAATTGATTCAATTACACATGTAACGACTAAATTCTAGGGAAAAAATTTGTAGTAGCAGAATTAGGGTCGTTCTCTTCAACATCATACAACATAACGATTTTTCATAATTTATACATGCAGATGAAGAATCGTTAGGGTTTAAGAAAAACAGGATAACGACCCATTCACTGAATCGAAAAAATCGGTTCCAAAACTCAATTTCACAATCAAAACACAAGAAAAAATCAAAACAGTGGGTTTTTAGTTCACTTACTTTCTAATCGGCACCATTTCTTCTTCTTTTTGTTCCTGGCTTGATATCTTCTTGGTTTTGATATTAATCTTCAATTTGGGTTTCTATACGATTTTAGGGTTAGCAAAATTTCCTTTGTACTAATTCGTTCGACCCATGTTTGTAGAAGATGTTAATCGTCGATTAAAGTTTTCATTCATCGACGATTACGACGACGAATCGACGAAGATTTTTTTTTTTTATGTGTCGTTAATGGAGGAGATGGAGAGACGTGAGAGAGGGAGAGGGAGAGGGGAAGAGAACCGATTTTAGAATAGGAAAATGAATTAGGGCCTTGAGTTTAGAGTTAATAGGTTTTTAAGTACAAAGGATAAAATAGTATTTTCACCACTATTTGACTCCCTATAATACTTGGAGTGGGTATAAAATTGTGAGGCCCTAATTACTTTTTGGGGCCCCCAATTGCGACGCTCTTTTCCTCAACCAAGTTTTCACTACTCGAATCCCCTTGTGAAAACTACAGTCACACCCATTTTTCGATTTTTCCATCAGAAACCCACGCCTTAAATCAAGGCGCGCACCCATTTTTTGGGAAAATTATTCTTAAACCCATAGTTTATAAAATTGCTTGTTTCTTTTTTTACTTCTTCTTCATCTTCAATTCTTTTTCTCTCAAGTTGGGTGATAACTTAGATAGAGAAATCGAAGAATTGAGACAACGAAGATTCGAGGAGAGTTTGCTCTTGTGATGAAGACGAGATGATTATGGTTGAATCAAAGAAGAAAATGAGATTGGGGTTTTGTCAATCAGATGGAAGGTTGTTGTTCAAGAAGACGAAAGGGGATATGTGAGATTTTGTAATCCAAGCAGATGAGAAGAAATTGTTGATTTTGAAGTTGATGCGAAAAATGGGTTGTAGTCTGTGTGTTGATTGGAAAGGAAGAGGAATTCGAAGGTGGGTCTGTGATGTTGAGAAGATTTAATAACTTGGGTTTGTCTTTGATTCCAAGATGGCAGCAGATGGACTCGAAGTTGTGATGTGAGTTCAACCCAGGAAGATGCAGAAATTGGTTGGTCGATTCAGGGTTTTTATATAATTTGGAGAACGAGTTTTGAATCGGAAAATCAAGGATATGTTGCGTTAAGGGTTTTCAGAAACTGAATCGAGAAGAACTGGAAGATGGTTGTGATGAGAATTAAGAAGCAATGGCAAGAGTTTCGATGCTGTGGAAAAGATGGGGGATCTCTGGAATTAGGGTTCTCTGTGAATGAATGAGCAGCTGCTTTGTTGGTGGTGCTGATATGACTTGCAAGAAAAAATTGGGACAACTACAGATACTGATGATGAGATGGAGCAAAGCTGCATTAATTAGATGAATTCCTAGGGTGTTTCAGTTCAAAGTGGTGTAAGTGGTGAAGAGAGTCACAGACCGTTGGTGAGATGAATTGGTAGAACATGGAGATGGTGGCATGTATTGCAGCAAAGAAGGGGCTTAGTCTCAGGTGGATTCAAATGTTTGTGACCAGTGTTGGTGGATTGTTGATGAGAGTGAAGTTATGGTGGTGCTGCTGAAGTGCCTAGATATATGATAGATCAAGAAGCTACATATGGTTTTATTGAGAAGCGAGATGAAGTTGGTGTTACCGCAAGCCAAGTGAACTGAGTCGAACATTGCAAATGGACACAGGGAATGTGAATTAGATGCATGCTTAGGGGAATGCATTGGCGAGAATGAACATAACGGTTTTTGTGCGGTGAGAATGATGGGTTTGAAAAGATGCATAACATGTTATGGATTTCCAAAAGTTATGCACCATAATAGGTTTTGGTGCGGTGAATGGATGCATAACCAAAAGTTATGCATCTACAAAAATTAAGTTGCATAACTTGTTATGCGAGTCTAGAAAATAGTTGCATAACACGTTATGCAACAACCTTTTTGTTGGTATTGAAACAAACAAACAAAAAAAAAAGACTGCATAACTTGTCATGCACCTACAATAATATATGCATAACATGTTATGCAGTCATGAAAAATGGATGCATAACCTGTTATGCATACGAAAATATGGCTGCATAATGCATCAATTTTATTTGTACGCACTAAAATCAACCAAAATTATAGATGCGTAACTTGTTATGCAGTCGAGAAAATTGTTGCATAATTTGTTATGTGTCTGCTTTTTCAGTTGGATTCAGGCATATACAACATTTTAGTGCATTATGCATTAATTTTTTTTATGTACGCACTAAAATCAACCAAAACATTGGTTACATAACTTGTTATAGATGCATAAATTTGTTATCCAAATGCATAATTTGTTATGCAAAAATGGAGAAAATGGTTGCATAATTCGTTATGCTGTCTAATGTGTTATGCATCTTTTTTGGTGGCCGCATAATAGTTATGTATCAAGTTTTCTAAAATTTTTGCCTAAAATGATGATCACCTCCGATTTTTTCGTGAAAAACAAAAATTTGATATTCTTGTTTGTACTGTTATGAAGCTCTCTTAAAAATATTTCCAACGATATAAAATTTGTAAAATTCCAAGGCGCGAATTTTTAGATATGTTATATCCAAGTTGCGTTACCAATTATACCCCGATGCGTAACCCGTCATGCGGATGCATAATCCGTCATGCATACATTTTTAATAATTTCATATAATTATGGGTGTCACGGTACCTAAAATTATTTGTAAACATGACAATGAGAATATTATTTTTTTTTGGCATGCGCCCAAATCCCCTTCCAGCCTAATTTACAAACTTCTTCTCCACTTAGCTAAAACAAGACAAAATAATTAATTTCAATACTCGAATCGAACCCCCCTCCAACGGTCAACCTGACTTACAAAATTCTTCTCCACTTAGCTAAAAAGGTAAAATAATAATAAAATAATAAATAAAATTAAAATTAAAAAATAAGTTACAAACTCCTCCAATTTAGATTTATGTTGCCTCTCCAGTATATCATTGTAAGTGTTCTCCACACCAGGCTCAAGCCAAGTAATCCTTCCCAGTTCAGTATAAAATGCACCCTTTACAAAGGGGGATTTCTTCTTTTTTTTTGATTGGTATGCAGTGATTGCTTGAACTTTTCCTTCAAGAGCTACCACCGAAACAAAAGTTTTCATATGAGGAACTGCCTGATAATATTTGACATCTTCGCTAAGTTCCTCATAATCACTAAAATTAGTAAGTGTTGCAGTCTTTGGATCATAGCACAAAAGATTGTGGTCACCATACCACAGTAAAAGTTTGTTGTTCTTAGTAATAGCAGATGGCCGGTAAGTGTGATCTTTCTTTAGGTATTCCCTACTGAACTCCTTGCTCCAAACCCACTCACATTCGTGCACCTTCCCTTCCTTCCTTTTCAGGGCCCATATGTTTAAATGTTTGCCTTTGTTCTTATGAACAAGACAAAGAAAACCGCCCAATACGTGGAGTCGAAAATTATCAAGCGACGAGGACGCACCAGATGGACAGGTAACCTCAAAAAGCCAGAAACAAGGTGGTGATGGAAGAACCCGAAACTCCTCGGTTACTAGGTCGAAGGCAACAATCTTCCACTGTTTATAATCTAACCAATGTAGAACTCCATCAACAAGAACACCTGGTGAATCGCATAAGCGGTAACTGATTTCCCCTTTATATCTCCATCCATAACCACTACCGATAGTGTATACCTCCACTTGTCCAAGGTCTGGATCAGCATTATTATCAGAATAATAAACTCTAATAACCTTATACTCATCCGTGGAACGAGCATAACCAAACCCACTAACAACTAGTCGACCATCGTCCATTATTGATGTTCTTATCGGTGGAAGAGTAATAAATTCTTCCGGAATGAAAGGATTAAAGACGAAGACAGGATCATGTATGTTGAGCATTACTATCGCCATACAAACCAAACCGTTACACGAACCAACTATGATATCACTATCGAACCAGTTCTTAAAATTACGACGCTGTCGCTCATACCTAGAAACCTCATACCAAGGGTACTGCTTATTGAAATCAACCGCACCGTCTAAATTAATTCCATCGTGTGCTTTCTCCGTGTAGAAAAATCTGGCATTATTGTGCTTTTCATAACCTTCAAACCCTAACGCAATAAAGGTACCTACCTTAACATTATCGAGGAGCTTTCTCCATGTTCTGCATACATGCTTGCACTGTAACTTGGTCTCAACTGGCAACCTTGAAAGTATCTGTGATATAATATCCTCAGGAAGTTTCTCCATCGATCCTAATTTCAAATCTCAATCGATCTTTATAGATAGATATTTATTTATTTGATTTTTTCGACCGATAAACTAAGATGTAAAGAAGAAGGGAGCATACAATATCCGGGATTTATAGGGTAAGCATCCTGGTTACGTAAGGAATTTAACAAACGTTTCCTTGTATGCGATTGACTCGGTTTCCGAATACAGCGTCAAGGCAAATCAAACAAGGGATTTAATCAAGGAATCAAATATGGCCAGTTTTTTTTGTTTTTTTTTTTTCATACGACCAAAATCAAATGAGACCCACCGTTGAAGGATAGGGAATGCACCTTATCACAGGTTCCGAGGTTCGCACAATCCATCTTTTATTTATAAGTAGACTAGCTTGTTGGAACTTTTATTTTTTGATAAAGAGAAAATATATCAAGATTAACAGGGAGTGGGATCTCTTGCCAGAAGATCGCAAATTCCAGCATTAAAGTTTCCATCTTATTTATAAACTTAGTAATATATTCAGAAAAAAAGAAAGTTTCCATATGACATTATATTCTTATTTTCCCATTGAATGAGTAGGATATTCCTATTAATGGTGTCTATTACTAGTTTTGCATCGGCTTCAATCTGGATTCTTGAGTACTTCAAATCTTTGTCACAAGAGAGTGCTTCTCTGATTGCCATGCATTCCACACATTTACTCGGATTCGATGCTCCATCTCCATCTCCATAGCAGGCCTGTTGATGGAGAGATCTTTTTCCGCGGACTATGCACAGAACACAAGAAGATAAGACCTCAACAACTCTTTTCCAAGGGACCCACCTAAATTAGTTGTATATATATGTCCCCTCCAAACATAAAAAGGGGAGGACACTGAGAGAGAATAGGGGAGAATAGGAAAGATCGGAGAGAAGTAAAATACGAACATCAACCTATGGGTTTGATGAACACGATCTTACTGACTATTCTTGTAATCATTTACTTCATAGTGAATACCCCCAGATCCGTGGATGTAGGCCTTAGTGCTGAACCACGTAAATCCTTGTCTCCTTTATATTTAGTTTTCATGTCTTTATTTACGTCTTTACGTCTTAGATTTGCTATTTTGAATGTTGATGAGATCATGACAAACCCGCGGGGTTTGAAATCAATGAATCAACATTTATCTACGAATCTTATGCTATATTCACATTTTATTACATACATTCAGTTCACAATGAGATTGTTTGTGAACACGAGGATGCCTACGTGATTTTCGTGTTCACAATATGGCGCTAGAAACAAATTTATTTTTTCTTGTGACTTTATAGCCTCTACCTCAAAAATTTTACTTACAACACAGACAGACCTATGTTTAAACTCATTTTTCGCACATATCTGTATTCTTTGTACTTTCTACCTGCAGATCTGGGTCTTTTACAACCTTTAACTGGCAGATCTGTGTTTTTGGGCTATTTTTCGCACATATTTATGTCCAATGTATTTTCCACCAACAGATTCGGGCGTTAGGCAAATTCTAACCAACGGATCTATATTTTAACTAGTAACTCGCAGATAATTTACACCAATAGATCTGGGTTTTTTGGCGAAAAACAACCCATGAGCCTTATCCTAATTAATTCCACACATCCGTCTAGGTTTTTCATACTTTTCGCTAAACCAATAGCCTGAATACACCCTTTGCCACTAGAAATCGAATTCATGAAATAAGGTTTGAACTAAAAGCTAACCCGTGGACTCTTTGTCTCGGTTTACCTCCATGCTCTGTCTACAGAAAATATTACAATGGAAAAGAACAAAGATACGGGAAGACAAAGGTACCTTGAAAAGAGGCACCTAGGACTACGCCCGGTAGTAACAAGGAGCAAACGAAGGGCGCAGGACTCATAGCCTGGGGACAAGATTAATGAATGGAGCGGAAAGCACATTCCTTTCTGGATGCGGGCATCATTGCAATGGAAGCAAAGAAGGCGCGGCGGCAAGTCTTTACACCTACCGAAGGAACTTCTCAAGTGGTCGCCTCCAAAGTGAGCCGGCTACAACCATAACCTCACCGAACCTCGAGAAGCGCATGAGCGAGGAATCGGTCAATCCGAACCCTCCTTACGGGATGCCGCGAGACTAATGAACAAAACGCACAAGCCGCACGCGAGGATCCTACGAAAATGATCGAGCCGGGTAGACGGCTAGTAGAGGAAATCAACACCCCGCGGCCCCAGGGACAAGCTCAGTGGAATAGGAACAAATCAAGAATCAAACCCGATCTGCAGATTTTGGCGCAATTAGAAGAGCTAAAAAGGAATCACGGACATACGCGGACGCTGGTGGCCTTACTAGCCCAAGAGAACCAAAGCAATTAAGAGAAAGATCCTCCAAAGCGCGGAGCTAGAGAATCAACGGGGCGAGGCTAACTCGGCGGTGCGGCATAGAGACCGGAGGATGATCCTCGAAAACATACTCGCGGTAGTCAATCAAAGAGAATACCCCAAAGAGGTGCGCGGAATAATAAAAGGTCGGCCCCAAACTACCATCCGGACACTTGGGACTACTATGATGAAAAGGAGGCGCAACGTCACAACCTACAAGGAAGGCGGTCTTCCATTCGGGAAAAACCTTTATTTGGCAATGGAGAGTCTTCGCGCGAGAGATGCTAGCCGAGATCAATCAAATCAAGACCAGGCAAGGAGGTGGAAGACTAGAACGAGGTTATGAAGGAGGCCAACACTACCCCACTAGCACACGTGGTTGGCTACGGCTACCATACCACGAAGTGTCCGGTCCCATCCTTTTTGAGTGTTACGACGGATCCACTGATCCATTGCCCACCCTACGATACTACAACGGGGGTAATGGCCAGGTGGGACCATGATGAAGCTATACTTTGCGAGATACTTTCCTTCAAGCACAGAAAGGATCCGCGTTATCTTGGTTTATAACCTCAAGCCGGGATGCATTGATTAGTATGATCAGCCTCACCGAAAAATTCTTGCCACCTACATGTATAACAAGGTTGTGAACACAGGGATGGACAAGCTCTTCTCGCTTGCAATCAAATATAATGAGTCCATTCGAGAATACACGGATAGGTGGCACAAGATATGTCAAGCCATAGGACATGTGGACCCCGTGGTGAGTATTAATGTACAAATGGGGACTTGACAGGATGAGCCCATTGTTTGTCGAAATCCACGGCACCACCCCAACCACAGAGGGAGATTTGAGGATAATCATCGAAAAACACGCGAGGTTGGAAGAAATTCAAAGAGAGAACCCAAGAGCATAGGCTCAACGACCTCCACGGACCAACTCTGCGGAACAAGCTCACAGATCCAGCAGACACGAAAAGGATCAGAAAGATAACCACAAAAGGAGTGGTAGAAAATTTGAAGACCGAGTCTACACGAAGCTCAATACCAGCTACGCACGCATTTTAAAAAGAAATCAAGGACATGAAAACTTAGACTGGCCTGGGTCTAAGGGGAAGCAACCACCGACCTCGGAGGAGTCCAAAGAGTCTTGTGATTTCCACCGCTTCTACGGGCATCCAACGATGCAAAAATCTCAAGATAATGATACAAAAGCTGATAGATGCGGGGGATCTCAAAATTACGTAGAGAAGGGTCGGAGAGGAAGACAGAGCCAAACGCAGTAAACAGTCCCAATTGCCCAGGGTAATCGCACACCAATACTATATCCTGCTCGAAAGCAAAGAACCAACCCTAATCGCACAAATAGGGAAAAGATTGAGGAAGCAATTTGAAGACTATTGTGAGCTTTACAATTTAGACGGAAAAGAAGTGGAAGAGCACGAAGAATGGATGGGCGCACCTCTAACCTTGAGCCGAGGACATTGAGGATGACATGGAAGATCACAACGATACTTTGATCCTCACTTTGCAATCGCAGGATGCAACATAAAGAAAATCCTCATTGATGGAGGAGCTCAGAAATGTCCTCATTTTACGATACCTTCAAACGTATGGAACTTAATGACGAGCAACTCTTGACCTCGCACTATACCATCTATGGGTTCAATGGTACGGCTACGAAGCCTCTCGGGGATATTATTTTGCGAGGTGGACGCAGGTCCCATGAAAGTTGACGCTCGCTTCGGTGTGGCGAACACGCCTTCACCCTACAATGCTATTATTGGCGAAAATGGGTCCACAAGCTTAAGGGAGTCGCATCCACCTACCATCAATACCTTAGGTTTCCTACTCCTTTAGGGGTAATGGAGATCGGGGTGATCAAGTTTCCGCAAAGGAATGCCGGGCAATGCAAATACAACTCAACAATGAAGAAGATGAGAAAAGAAGAACCCATGGGGCCGGAACAAGGCAACATCCAAAGACAAAGCCATCGATGAATACTTGGAAGGAACCTCGGAGGAAAAGCTTGTCCAAGGAACCCCATAGGAAACATGGAAGCATCAACATCAACCCGCTAACCCGTGGATGCTCTCGAACAAAGAATCCGAGCCTACCAAATAGCAATTAAAGAAAGTTCCTCACCTTGGGGAACTAAAACCCACATTCACATCCTTGGAGGCGGTGAAGGAAGTTAACATAGGAACAGAGGAGAATCCAAAGAAGATCAAGATAGGAACTCTAATGGACGAAGAACGCGAAGCCTCGCCCGGTGAAATCACTAAAAGAATACGCGGACATCTTCGCGTGGAAACTATCCGACATGCCGGAATAGACCCGAAAATCAGACAACATGAGCTGCGCATTAAACTGGCACACCCCGGTAAGACAAAAGATACGAAAGGTGGCTACGGAATATCACAAAGCCCCGAAAAGCAATTCTCTGCTGTTGGAGGCTGGTTTCATAAAAGAAGTTAAATATCCTACTTGGATCTCTAACATGGTAATAGTACCAAAGAAGAGTGGTGGGGTCGAGAATCTGCATCGACTTTACCAACTTGAACAAAGCGTGCCCCAAGGACAGGTTATCCATTACCCAAAGATTGATCAACTAGTCGACGTAGTAGAAGGATACGAAGAGCTATCATTCATGGACTGGATACTCCGGTACAATCAACTATTTTTAGCAGAAGAAGATCAGCAACATACTCTGCATTTTACACACCCCACGGCCTCTATTGCTATGTGAGGATGCCTTTCGGACTCCGGACGCGCGGGAGCAACATACCAAAGGATGGTCGATGCTATTTTCAAGCCATGGATTGGCGGGACCTTGGAGGTCTACGTTGATGATATGCTCGTAAAAGCGAGATTGAAGAAGAACCATCACCAAGACTCGAGGGACATTTTGAAGCTATGAGAGAACACAATATGAAGGTAAATCCGGAAAAATGCACCTTCGGAGTAACATCCTAAAATTCCTTGGGTATCTGGTGACAAAAAGGGGCATTGAAGTAGATCCGCAAAAATCAGAGCCATAGTAGACATGCCATCCCCAAAGAACCTAAAAGAAGTACAAAAACTCAATGGATCCCTAGCAGCTCTAGGAAGGTTCATCTCGAGATCCTCGGATAAATGCAAACTCTTTTTCAACATACTAAAGAAGGGGACGAAATTCGAGTGGACTGCAGAATGCGAAGAAGCCTTCCTAGGCATCAAACAATATCTAGCGGAGATCCCTATCCTTCAGAAACCGGACCCTGACGAAGTCTTGGCATTATACATTGCAGCAACAGACGATGCGGTAAGCGTCGTACTGGTCCGGACCCACACAAAGGAGGAGGAGCCAATCTACTATGTCAGCAAGACCCTGAATTCCGCGTAAAGAAACTATACATGAATCGTGGCCCGATTTTAGCCATCGTATGGTCTACCTTAAAGGCGAGGACGTACTTCTTAACACATGACATACGTATCCCATGTCGAGCACCCTTAGAAGCAATCCTCAAAGGGGCAGGAAAGGTAGGACGCATAGCAAAATGGAGCATGTACCTCGACCAATTTAACATCCACTATGAGCTTTAACACTCTCAGAAATCGCAAGTGTTAGCAGACTTCCTAACAGACCTACCTTTGGACAACGAAGAAGAGGTGCGCATACAAGGATGGAGGGCCGCGGGCGCCCCAGAAATAAAAAAGCAAAAAGAACCAAATAATATTCTTGAACCGGTAAACCCACGACAATGGGAGGTCTTTGTCGACAGCTCCAAAAATAGAGAGGGCGCGGGGATAGGCATTGTCATCACCACACCCACTGGGGATAGGATCGTGCACGCATTCAGATTGGAATTCGAAGGCCATACAAATAACATCGTAGAATACGAAGGAGTGGTCCATGCTCTCCGCTTGATAATTGAAATGGGGATACAAGAAGTGCGGTTGACAAGTGACTCACAACTAATCATACGGCAGATAGGCTACGGATACAATGTGTATGACGAGACACTAATGGCATACATGTCTCTAGTGCAAACGTTGGTTTCCCAGATACCAAAAATAAAGTTCCGACATCTGCGTAGGAAGGAGCTCAGGCACGCGGATGCCTTGGCATACATATCAGCCATGCTCAAGAACAAGGATGTCAAAGCAATCAAGATAACAAGGGTGTACGAACCATCCGTCAAACCCCAAGAGATGCGCGGATAACCGACGGAAGCCTAGGGAGGAAGATATCTCGGCGATGATATCGGAGAGCACATAATCGACGACTTCGAACGATAACATCATGCGACAAGCAGATGAGGACGACGATTACAGTTAGGAAGAAGATTGGAGAATCGAAATCCATTCTTTCCTTGAGGAAGGGAAACTCCCCCAGGACACCAAACAGGCTAGGAAAGTACAATCCAGAGCAGGGATGTACGAGCTAAGAGACGGAACCTTATACAGAAAATCATTCCTCGGGCCACTTCGTCGCTGCCTGTCCCGATCCGAGGGACATGCCATCTTGAAAGATATCCATAGAGGAGACGCGGGGAATCACAGCGGAATGAGGTCCCTTGCAGATAAGGCAAAGACGCAGGGCTACTACTGACCGGTTGTCAGCCGACAAAAATATAATTACACTTTCTTACTACTCAAAATATAAATATAGCAAGGGCAAGAAAGGATCGATCCCACAGAGAGGTCTTGGTTGTCAAATTATTGTGGTTTCCTATATAAATTACCAAAAGTTTCTGATTTTTAACAAACAAAAAAAAACAAATAAAGAAATTAGCAAACAAATCAAATCAAAGATAAGAAGATATTGGTCATGAATTTCGTTTTCATTCACTAATATGCTTTTCACAATAACTAGAATTGATATTTAATCTCAACTTATATCAAAGACCCTAGAATACCTTGATCGCAAGAATATCCCGCAAATCTCCTCATGTCATCAACAAACACATTAAAACATGCGAATATGAATTCTACCTAAAGGAACAACCTAACGTGTAAAAGCACTAATCAAGTTTAATTCCCTAGATGCGTTAAGTTCTATGAAATCAGGCCAATCAAAGCAATTGAACGTGGAAAGCGCACTAATTCAATTTAACAAAGGTTACGATTCACATATGACCATAAGAATATATCACTACAAACCATAATCATAATATGCTACTTGTATTCAAGGAATATCACTTTTACGTATAATAAACCCTAAACTAGCAATAGATGTGATTAGAAGTTCTACCAATTTGCAACTTGACAAAACAATCAATCAATCATAAAACAATATTTTCAGAGAATTGTAAACGATAAATATGAGACAAAACTAATATATTGAATCAAAGAATCATGCTTTGTGAAATCCAACTATTCCATAACCAATAATAAACTTAGGTACTCATATTCAAGGAGTTCATAACAAGAAGAAAGAGAAAAGACTTCATGGTTCTAAACCCTAGAATAATGTTGAGGCAAAAGAATAATCAAAGATAGATGTGTTTTGAGAAAGTCTTCTCTTTTATAGCTCCACTCCTTCCAAAACTAGGTTTTGTCTTCAAAGTCCATTAGTTGGAAATTCACCCGGCCCACGAGAGAGAAAAACCCGTGCAGAAAATATGTCCCAAAAACGCTGGCCGGGAAACTGGGATTGTGGCCGGAATCCCGCCGAATAGTCGCCGAAAATGACTCCGGTGGCCAGGCAAAAATCAAACCGGGTCACCGGTCAACGGGTCAGGACCGAGTCATCCCGGGTCAACGAGTCAACTCGGCTAGTCATACCGAGTCAAAACGGGTTAGCTGGGTCTAGTCAGACCTGAGTCAGATTGAGTCAGTCAGCTAACTCATCTGAGTGGCCGAAGTTAGTTGTGGCTAGGCCATTCGCAGACAAAGCCGTAACTCTGTGTTGCACCAAGATGGTGCACCAGTGCTTCTTCCAGCCATCTTGGCCTGCCTTCTTCACAGCTGCAACTCACTTACAACAGCTCAATTTTCTTGCTCAGCTCAGTCCAATTCCTTCCTTGTCTTGCCAATGGCTTCTCAATCCTCAGATTCATGCCTCGTCTGCCATTCCTTGCTTGAAAATGCACAGTTCCACCAGCAAAAACTCCACATTGTCATGACCAGCACCAACTCCTATTGCAACTTTCGGATTCATCTCTGCCGACTAACACATTGACTCGGTTTCACCACCATCAAATTCGATTAAAACCCATAAGCACATAAGCTACACACCACCAATCTTAGCCTATAACTCCAGCCTTGCAATACATTCTCGCCGGCAAACTCTCTTCCATTTCAAGTTCAAGCTTCATCCATTCATTGATCTTCACAACCTTGCCAACACATCCCTTCATGGCATAGTGTAAGCTCGCCATTCATTGCATTACCTCAAGGCCAATGGCGGCTCCACCTCGCAATTAAAATATCAATCTCTCATCTCAGCTCATCACCATCTTTTCCACAACGCACTGCATTATGGCGCCAAGACTGACTCGAGCTCCATCTCACCGCACTCAATTCTTCAACATGGCCTGCTCCCCGCATAAACCACATCTACAATCTATCCTCCATCTCGCACCGTAATAGCAACATTCCATTTCCTGCAATTTTCGGACCATGACTAGCGCTCACTCTAGTTTAGCACCAGACTCAACTAACTCCATTGCTGCCTTCAAACACCAACATCATGCCCTTAACCATAAGCACATCCTCCTAACTGAAATCCAACCTCATAACCTGGACTTGCTCTTCATCTGCATTTTCGCACAAATCAGTCACAGCTCTGTCACAGCTCTGGCAACCAAAAGTACCAGTTCATTGCCTGCACATTCCATTCCTTGGCGACTCTCGATTTCCAGTACCAACAGAACCAAGCCACTAGAAACTGCAGCTCAGTTCCTATTCCATCTATTGCCAGCTTCACCCAAACCAACATGCTCAGCTTTACTGCAATTTCAACTTCATATACTCAGCTGCGACTTCACAGCCTTCAACTTCAGCTGCTTCCCATCAGCTCATTGCAATTAACAGCCAGCAACCCATTGCATCAGTCTTGAACCACAGCATTTCTTACAGCATAACAAACTGCAAATCCACCATCAATTTCCCCCACGATTTCATCACAGATGCACAACACATTTACTATCTTCAACAGCAACAGTAACAACGAACCCTAATTGCAGCAACAGATTCATTTTCATCATCTTCCTCTCGATCTCAAACTAAATATCACCACAAGCAATTCAAACCCTTTTTCTAATTGAATCGAACTCTTCAGTGTACCCAACAAAGAAACCCATATCGAATCACTTAAAATCTTTCTCGAATTGTTGAGCTCCAATCTTCCATTCCATCCCTCAACAGAATCATCATCTCTGTGTAATTCATCTTCTCCGATTCGATGGTAGCATCACTTACCAAACCATATCAATTTCAGAGTCTCTTAATTTAAGAACCCAATGATCTCTCCATCTCTCAATTTCCTTTCTCTTCACTGCTGTGCCTCCATTGCTGTGCAACTAATGATTGAGAAAATGAAGAACAAGAGAACTAACTCTCGGTTTTAGGGTTAGGTGGTTCGGGGTTGGATGGCTACACCCCAGAGATAAGACTCGATAAATACACCCATTGGTAGGTGATAAGGGGCACCCTAATATCAACCCCCTTAACCATGACTGGGCCTGGCTTTAGTACTCCTCCAAAAAGATAATCACCCCTTAACCTTGACTGGGCTCCAGATATTGTTCACCCATTTTGCTCAAATTGAGTGAATTCTTCTTCTTTTCCTCCTCGCGACTCCAGAGCACCTAATAACTCAAAAACACTCATAAAATACATAATTCACAAGAAAAATAGCAAAGAAAGCGTAACTACTAGATAGTAAATACGGTGTATTCTACACCTATCAGATTCCCCCACACTAAGACTTTGCTAGTCCTCGAAAATCAAACAAAAACATACATACAACTCCGTGTCGGGCTCGAGGCTACTACACTTTTAGCATAAATAACAAGCCTTTAAACCCCTAGGTGTCCCTAGTGGACGAGTTATAGTCTCGTGAAGGTTTACTAGAGATATACCTACAAAACCTATATTTCAAACTCAAATCTAATTGTGACAAATCAATGAACGAATCCAAAATGACTACATGAGGAGGTACCTTGCAAATTCAATTCATATATTAGTAAATAAACTCTAATTAGATAGTCGAACAAGCCACAATACTCGGAAACTAACAAACCACAATCACAATGAAAAGATAAAGAAGATGGATATAGATGTAGATGTTGGCGAATGTTCACAAGTGTTCGATGTCTCCCATATCTGTCCAAGGTCACTGCTAAGATGAACCCGATCCTATTGATTGAGCTACTTGGTGCTGAATGCTACATCAAATCAATTGGCATATACAAGGGAACCAAGAGTGACTTTATTCAACACAATAATTTCTTCTTTTTTTTTTTCTTATAAGATTGGATCAAACTGGATCCAATTTCTTTTTTTTTTTTAGACGGCATGATTAGATCTTTTGGATCCAAGCGCATGCTTCTTGTCACAAGTACATGATAGTTGCCTTGGATCCCGCATTCCACGCTTGTTTAGGCGACGGAGACAGGGACTACGTTTCACACATACTGCTATTCCCAAGTGTCTTTTTATTCCGTTTGGTCTAATTGGTCGGTCTTTTTTTTTTTTTTTTTTCAAAAATTTTTCATTTTTTTTTTTTTTTTTTTTTTTTTTGGTAACTCAACCACTCTATTTCATCCTAGCAGCAATAACACGTCGATTTTTAGTGACCCACCAAAGCACTTAGAGAACAATAGATAAATATGGAAAAATAAAAATAGAATGCGATATGGTGATATTCCGAGATATGGTAACAACTATCATATAATTTGTGATTTCTGAGCTATGTTCTTCCCTTTTAGTTAATTGGTTCCTCAACTCCTGCATTCAAAATGGTTCCATCCACTAATGGTGTCATCCTAAAGGCACAAGTTTCTAGATTTCGGAGTTCAAAAAAACACAATTTTTTTCTTGGTTTTTTCTATTTTTCTCATTTTTTTTTTTAAAAGGCATAAATAAACTATACAAACATATAAATGCTCCCCCACACTTAAACTTCACATTGTCCTCAATGTGTAAAACCGAAAGTTCTGAATTCTGACATAACAGCAGATAAAACGCAAAAACTGTGCAAATTGGTAAGGAATTTGGAAAAACTCCATTTCACAAAAGTTGTTCACCTACGTGTTGTCTACACAGTGTCAAAATTTCACAGTGTTTCGATAAACGGTCTGACAGTTATGGTCTCTGGACTGAACTACGCGCAGTCTGAAATTTTCTGACGAAAAGGTATTCGTCATAATTCTCTTCTAAGATAGATTACGGACTCAATGAAATTAAACATAGGGATGCAAATATGATATGAAAACAGTAAAAAATAAATAAACGACACAAAAATAAAATGCAAAAGGATAAGAAATACAAAACCGGTGGGTTGCCTCTCACTTAGCGCTTGTTTTAAAGTCGACGGCCCGACTTAGCTTCTTGTAAGATTCATTCCCCATACACCAATAATCGGAAAAGTTGAGGATCTTTCCATAGAACCTGTTTTGCAAACACTAGCTTCACACAAATATTAGTACAATAAAGCAAAAGTGAAGCTATTAGCCGATAAAAGCTTCCCCCACACTTATTCTTGTCTACACTTGGAAGTGTATAAAGAATATAGAAGTCGGGTACCTCCACGGTTTCTCGGTTCCATAACCTGCATAGTATGAGAATCAAGTATCTCTAATGGCGGAAAACGAGAAACAAAGTCATTCAACAATATTCTCGAAGCACATAAATTCAAACCAATAGGAGGTAGAGGAGAAGAAACAATAGGCAAAGGGCTAGATAAACCTTGCACAATCTCTTGTATTACGGAATCCTCTTCATCCTTGAAAAACTCAAGTGAATTATTCACCTCTTGGATATCATGGTCCTCTATCAAACCTTGCAACCATTCTTCGTCCGTTTCTGCCTTAACCAAAGTCTTGACATAAACATCATCATCACAATCATTTGCAAGCTCAATTGGGTCTTCCACAATATTGGTCATAACGGTCTCATTCTCAACATACTCCTCTTTATTAGACTCACACCTTGTAGCAAGGAAGTTGTGTAACACACTAGTTTCATCATACTCAATTACCTTTTGAATAGGTGGTTGATCATTATAAAGATCAATAATTGAGTCAACTACACTAATGTCATCAAATATCTCCAAAGGTTGGTCCTTTTTAACACATTCATCTTCGTCTTCATCTTCGGACTCACCATAATAAGAATCTTAAACGATCGGTTTCCCAACCCTTATCACGACGTCGTTTAAGTTCCATATGAATGGTCCTACTAATTTCATCGACTAGCTCTTCCGAGGCTCCATCATCTTCCAACTTGTATAATTTCTGCAAAGTTTCCCCGACGTTCACACGCTTACCACCATTGACTACAATATGTTCTCTTTCCCATGACTCTTCCTTTTGAATGGGTAAATGATCATAACTACGATCTGGAGTCGGGTAAGAAGAAATATTCCAAAAATTGTTTTGTGCGACGTTCTCTCTATCACGGTCAAGTTGGTCTAGCCTTTGTTGCATGTCTTGTAATCCATTCAAAATCTGCATACAACTCGAATAAAGCCAATTAGATGTAGAATTATCCCACCTAGGTGCTTGACTTACATACCCACTGCAAGGTTGTTGTTGGTATGTATGAAAATCACCATAAGGTTCTCTAGGATATGCATCATAGCCAATAAATTGGTTTTGATTGCATCCCATAGATGGTGGGTAATTTTCATAGTGTTGAGGAGGTTGAAAATCATATCCATTGCTCCAATATGCTCCTTCCATGAGAAACAAGCACACGAAATAAGATTCTCAAACCAAGGTTAGAACCCAGAAAATAAGAAAATAAAATAAAACAAAAACTAAATACAAAAATAAGAAACCAAAAACAATTAACAACCGTGCCTCCCAAGACAACGGCGCCAAAATTAACCGGTTGTCGGTAGACACAAATATAATTACACTTTCTTACTACTCAAAATATAAATATAGCAAGGGCAAGAAAGGATCGATCCCACAGAGAGGTCTTGGTTGTCAAATTGTTGTGGTTTCCTATATAAATTACCGGGTGTTTTCTGATTTTTAATAAACTAAATAAAACAAATAAAGAAATTAGCAAACAAATCAAATCAAAGATAAGAAGATATTGGTCATGAATTTCGTTTTCATTCACTAACATGCTTTTCACAATAACTAGAATTGATATTTAATCTCAACTTATATCAAAGACCCTAGAATACCTTGATCGCAAGAATATCCATAAATCTCCTCATGTCATCAACAAACACATTAAAAGATGCGAATATGAATTCTACCTAAAGGAACAACCTAACGTGTAAAAGCACTAATCAAGTTTAATTCCCTAGATGCGTTAAGTTCTATGAAATCAGGCCAATCAAAGCAATTGAACGTGGAAAGCGCACTAATTCAATTTAACAAAGGTTACGATTCACATATGACCATAAGAATATATCACTACAAACCATAATCATAATATGCTACTTGTATTCAAGGAATATCACTTTTACGTATAATAAACCCTAAACTAGCAATAGATGTGATTAGAAGTTCTACCAATTTGCAACTTGACAAAACAATCAATCAATCATAAAACAATATTTTCGAGAGAATTGTAAACGATAAATATGAGACAAAACTAATATATTGAATCAAAGAATCATGCTTTGTGAAATCCAACTATTCCATAACCAATAATAAACTTAGGTACTCATATTCAAGGAGTTCATAACAAGAAGAAAGAGAAAAGACTTCATGGTTCTAAACCCTAGAATAATGTTGAGGCAAAAGAATAATCAAAGATAGATGTGTTTTGAGAAAGTCTTCTTTTATAGCTCCACTCCTTCCAAAACTAGGTTTTGTCTTCAAAGTCCATTAGTTGGAAATTCACCCTACCATTTAGAGAGAAAACCCCGTGCGTAAAATATGTCCCAAAAACGCTGGCCGAAACTGGGATTGTGGCCTTAATCCTTTTAATAGTCGCCGAGGCTGACTCGGTGACCGGCAAAGTCAAACCGGTCACCGGTCAACGGGTCAGGACCGAGTCATCCCGGGTCAACGAGTCAACTCAGCTAGTCATACCGAGTCAAAACGGGTTAGCTGGGTCTAGTCAGACCTGAGTCAGATTGAGTCAGTCAGCTAACTCATCTGAGTGGCTGAGTTGGTTTTGGCCAAGGCCATTCGCACAGGCCGTAACTGCGTGTTTGCACCAAGATGGTGCACCAAAGGCTTCTTCCGATCATCTTGGCCTGCCTTCTTCACAGTCGCAACTCACTTACAACACTTTCAATTTTCTTGCTCGGCTCGGTCAATTCCTTCCTTGTCTTGCCAATGGCTTCTCAATCCTCGAGATTCATGCCTCGTCTCGCCCATTCCTTGCTTGAAAATGCAGTTCACCACCAAAAAACTCCACACTGTCATGACCAAGCACAACTCCTATTGCAACTTTCGGTTCATCTCTGTGAGACTAACAAACATCGACTCGGTTTCTCGTGCACCACCATCAAATTCATTAAAACCCATAAGCACATAAGCTACACACCACCAATCTTAGCCTATAACTCCAGCCTTGCAATACATTCTCGCTGGCAAACTCTCTTCCATTTCAGGTTCAAGCTTCATCCATTCATTGATCTTCACAGCCTTGCCAACACATCCCTTCCCGGCATAGTGTAAGCTCGCCATTGCGGTACCTCGGTGGCAACAGCAGCTCCACTGCAATTAAAATATCAATCTCTCGCATCTCACTCATCACCATCTTTTCCACAACAAGACTGCATTATGGCGCCAAAGATGGACTCGAGCTCCATCTCGATTGCAGACTCAATTCTTCAACATGGCCTGCTCCCCGCATAAACCACATCTACAATCTATCCTCCATCTCCACACTTGTAATAGCAACATTCCATTTCTGCAATTTTCGGACCATGACTAGCGCTCAACTCTAGTTTAGCACCAGACTCAACTAACTCCATTGTTGCCTTCAAACACCAACATCATGCCCTTAACCATAAGCACATCCTCCTAACTGAAATCCAACCTCATAACCTGGACTTGATCTTCATCTACATTTTCGACAAATCAGTCCACACTACATGTCACGGCTCACGGCAACCAAAAGTACCCATTCATTGCCTCGCACATTCCATTCCTTAGCGACTCTCGATTTCCAGTACTAACCGAACCAAGCCACTAGAAACTGCAGCTCGCTTCCTATTCCATCTATTGCCCGACTTCACCCAAACCAACATGCTCGGCTTTACTTTGCAATTTCAACTTCATATACTCAATTTGCGACTTCACACCTTCAACTTCACTTTGCTTCCCATCACTCATTGCAAATTAATGACCAAGAACCCATTGCATCAGTCTTGAACCACAAAGATTTCTTACAAAGATAACAAAACCAAATCCACCATCAATTTCCCCCACGATTTCATCACGGATGCACAACACATTTACTATCTTCAACAAAGAATAAGAATAACGAACCCCAATTGCAAGAATGATTCATTTTCATCATCTTCCTCGATCTCAAACTAAATATCACCACAAGCAATTCAAACCCTTTTTCTAATTGAATCGAACTCTTCAAATGTACCCAACAAAGAAACCCATATCGAATCACTTAAAATCTTTCTCGAATTGTTGAGCTCCAATCTTCCATTCCATCCCTCAACAGAATCATCATCTCTTGTAATTCATCTTCTCCGATTCGATGGTAGCATCACTTACCAAACCATATCAATTTCAGAGTCTCTTAATTTAAGAACCCAACGATCTCTCCATCTCTCAATTTCCGTTCTCTTCACTGCTGTGCCTCCATTGCTGTGCAACTAATGATTGAGAAAATGAAGAACAAGAGAACTAACTCTCGGTTTTAGGGTTAGGTGGTTCGGGGTTGGATGGCTACACCCCGAGAGATAAGACTCGATAAATACACCCATTGGTAGGTGATAAGGGGCACCCTAATATCAACCCCTTAACCATGACTGGGCCTCGGCTTTAGTACTCCTCCAAAAGATAATCACCCCTTAACCTTGACTGGGCTCCAGATATTGTTCACCCATTTTGCTCAAATTGAGTGAATTCTTCTTCTTTTCCTCCTCGCGACTCCAGAGCACCTAATAACTCAAAAACACTCATAAAATACATAATTCACAAGAAAAATAGCAAAGAAAGCGTAACTACTAGATAGTAAATACGGTGTATTCTATACCTATCAACTACTGGCCAACCATGATCCGAGACGCGGCTTTAATGGCGCAAAGGTGCGAGGAATGTCAAAGATTTGGCAAACGAATCCACACCCCAGCCATAAGGTTGAACTCTGTGGGCAGTCCATGGCCCTTTGCAAAATGGGGCATCGATATAGTGGGCCCGTTCATATCAGGGACCGGGAAAAGAAGATTCCTAATAGTGGCCACGGATTACTTCAGCAAGTGGGTAGAAGACAAGGCACTAGCAAGAATTCGTGATTCAAACGTCTTTACTTTTATTTTTCAAAATATCATTTGCAGGTTTGGCATTCCCGCAGAGATAGTTTTCGACAACGGAAACAATTGCAAGGAAAGAATATCGACATCTTTGCTAGACACCCTCAAAATTCGAAAAAACAAATCCACCCCAATATACCCACAAAGCAATGGACAAAGCGAAGCCACAAACAAAACTTTGGCACTTATCCTTAAAAACAATTAGACGAGTACAAGGGGCGGTGGTGTGAGCGATTACATAACGTTACGTGGGCATACAGGACAACTCAAGATCGGCTACGGAGAGTCTCCGTTTTACTCACGTATGGAGCGAAACGTAATCCCTACGGAAATTCTACTACCAACAACAAAGACAGAAGCATGGGAGAAGAACCTCACCACGGACATGATGTTGGAAAAGCTTGACGATCTCGAAGAAAGGATAGAAACGGCACTACAAAGAATGGAAAACTACCAGCGCAGGCTAGCCAGAGAATATAACAAAAACGTAAAACTTAGGAATTTTGTAGAAGGGCAGTATGTGTTAAGGACCATTCCCCAGTACAAGCGAGAAAACAAGTGGGGAAAATTAGCACCAACTTGGGGAGGACCCTACGTAATACACGACATCGCAGGAAATGGATCTTACTATCTGCGTAATTTGAAAGGGGAAATCCTCATGCATCCGTGGAATGCCAAATATCTCAAGCCATACTACCCGTAATCTATCACCTGTGTTTGCATTTCAGAAGAAGAAAATTGACTTACAAGTCCGCATGTTTCTATCTCTGATGAAGGAGTAACGCGCCTTAACTTTTCAATCAATCCAAGTTTTCATCTTCAAGTGTCATATTCTATTCATTACCTACACGCTTTTCAATTTATTCAAAACCCACAACCTGTACCATATGAGACACATGTATATACCACTTACAAGTCCACATGTATATAAAATTTATTCAAAACCCACAACATACCCATCTGCACATAGGAAGATCAACAAAGGAATGTAATATGAATGTACATTGAAAACCACGTCACATCTTAATAAAATATTGACACTATCGTTACCCCGTGGACGTAGGCCTTAGGGCTGAAACACGTAAATCATTGTGCGATTACTATTATTAAGAACTGACATTATACTTTAATAAGAGAAATGTCCCGCACAAAGCGTGGATCATACCCATGGCAATACATCGGGGAATATCCCGCACAAATCATACACATGCAATCTCTCGGAACTCCCCCATAAGTATCTATAAGTGTATGACCAGGGGGTGACTTCCCACAGAAAGGGATACCCGAGCAATATTATAAGCCGCGAACTCAATGGAATATATCCTTGAACGTCGGCCAGGACCCCCACCATTCGAAATCCTCCGGCCAAGGAATTAGCCGGATGGGGTGCAGAGGTCACAAGACAATTCGGGGATATCAACCCCACGGAATTGCACGAACAATACACTTTCTCAAATTCCAAGGATCAACATCCTTGGATTACAAAAACAACGGAAGTAATCATTATATTAACTTGGTTTGTAAAGCCAATAGATGCGAATTCAACAAAAAATCAGATTTAAACGCTAAAGTTTGATCTAGTACACAGCAGTTGATTACAAGCCTAGCAAGAAAAGTAGCAAAAACGCCAAAAAGGATAAGCAACTGAGATCAATCCCTAGCATACTAGCTATGCTCTAATGAGCAGGAGCATTATCCGCGGGTTTATCCTTCAACGACGAAGGAACATTACCACCGGAGGAAGGGCCAGAAGAACCCGAAGGGAGCGCGGGCACGGGACGACGAGTGTAATTCTTGGTTAGCCCATGGTTCTTCTTGAGATCCAACTCAATCTCACCAAGAGTCCTGTTAATCTCTTTCTCTGCCAATCAAGCACGAGCCACGAAGCCTATGGCTACACTCTTCATCTCAGCCTGATTTAGGGAAGTGGAAAGATGGTCCACCTTTTGATTGGCTTGCTTCAACACTTCCTCCTGAGACGAGACCAGACCACGATGGTAATTGACTTGGACCTCCAATTGAACTACCTTAGCCGAGCTTCACAAACTCCTGCCATCCATGCACTTTAAGTCCTCCTTGGAGCTCATGATATTAAAAGAAGGCAGTGAGCTATAACAAATATAATACAAAGCACACTCGATGACAAAAACGTATACCTTCACAATGGTCAAGCGCGGAATCCCGTGCTTCTGCGGCATAATCATATTCATTTGATAACCTATCATAATATACCTGCAGAAGATTATAAGCATACTGACTCGCGCTTAGGTCATCTCGAAGCATTGAGTTCGAATGGTGATATCGGTTAACCTCATCATTCTTCGATTCCAACCTCTTGTTAAGACGGTACATAGTCACCTCTAAGTTTTTTCTCACACTCAACCTGACGGGCCACATCAGCTCGAGACGCGAATAAAGCGCTGCTAAGAGCGCCAGATTCCGCCCTATCGTCATCCCTTTCCTTAGCAAGACGTTGCATATAAGCCCGCACATCTGAGGGATGAGAAGAACGCACTTGCCGCAGTTCTTCTTCCATGACATTAAGCTTAACTTCTAGAGTGGAAATCGGCCGCGGGGCTTTCTCAAGATTATCCCGCGTCCATAAAAGAGCCCGTTGAATAAATGACTGTCATGGTTGTTTTGATTTTTGGATCTACCAAGCAAAGCTTTTTCTTACGCCATTCTTCGACCATAGCATTATGGACATCCGCGCGAGCATTCCATTTTGCCGATTCACTCTTGAGTTTTTCAACTAACTCAAAGAATACGACCTTTCTCGATTTGAGTTCTCTCACCCCCGAAGCCATATCAACTCGGAGTTCCACCCACTAAAGATAGTACAAATGGGAGGAGGGAAGAAGAAGATAACTCAACATATAAGGAACATCTAATAATCAAAGAAGAGGAGACGCAGACCAAATAGACGAAGGATTCTTCTCAATACCTCTAACTTACTCTTGACCGAAGCCGGCTCGAACGCAGCTTTGCCTCTTCCACGTCCCCGCTGTTCCTACTGCGCTTAGCGAGATCCTTCAGCCGCTTTATTTCCTCATCTTTAGCAATGGACGCAGCTTCAACACACTCGCGTCCCTTCACAATGGCGGTTTCGCTTCTAGCTTGAGGGACTTAGCCTTGAAGAGCCAAAGATTATGGTTACAATACTCACTTCTCATCATCTATCGATCAAAAAGGGAAATTAGTTCACATAACACAAATGGCAAAATCGGGGTTAGAAAAAGCGGGACAAACCTCCAATAACCGCTGCTGGGGATAACCGTATCGGGTACCCACGGCGATAGCCATCATACCAGCAAAGTGAGGGAGGATTCACCACGAGATCAATACCGATGGCCACTAGATTCTTGTCCCACTCTTCATCTACCACCTGCTCCGGGATTAGCTCCATATGCCTGCGAGTAAAAGAGTCCGAGCTCTTTTCCCCTTCAATCACAGGGGCAGGATGCGACACGACAAGCAAGTCCTTCTTTTTAAGCCAAGCCAAAACAGCATCATCACCATCCGCGATCAAGGACCGCGAGAAATCATCTCGAGGAAGAATCCGAGGGCTTCCCACCAAGTGAAGCATCGTATTACATTGCACCAAAGCCCCGCTAGCAAATGAGGAAGTGCCAACAAAACCCTCTGGATGAACCACAAAAACCTCAGCATCAGATCCGCGTGCTGACCCACCTCCGCAGCTACCCTTAAGAACATCCCAGTCATCACCAGCTGGAAGCAGATTGAAATCCGAGACAAGCCCAATAGCTGCGGCCATGTCAAAAGATTGTTCCCCGGATAAAACCTTACCAAAAGAGAACTCACAGTACACATCCTCATCCTTGTCACTACTATCAAGAGCAACTCCCTTGCCCTTGTCTACCACGGCCCGTTGCAGGCCAATGCCGCTATCCTCTGCGATCAGACCCTCACCAACCTCAATACCCGCGGCCCCACTTGACTTAGCTGCCCCTCCAGACACAACTTCACCACCAAAGGGCCATGCACCACCACCATCGCCCCGATCACCACCGCCACCAAGGCACGATCACCACCACCACCAAGAACACTATTTCCTTCTTGAAAGGGCGGAGAAGTCTCAATCCGCTCTTCCTCATCGGAAAATCCTCGTCACCATTAACCTGACTTGTTCACATCATCAAAACGATTAGAATCTTGATTGGGAGAATTTGACGATTGCTTGGGATTGATCTTTTTCTTCCTAAGCACCTCGCGAGACATAATGATAAAAGAGCCATTTGTATCTCCTTTTCCTTGGCATAATAAACATTACTTAAGAAAACGAAGGGGCATATATACGTAGAAAACAAAACATATACGTAGAAAATGTACAACACACCTTAGCAATATTAGTACTCTACGAGGGTTAGCATCGGAGATATCTTTGTCTTCCGCATCATCAACATCACGGTTTGTAAGCAAAATCCATACCTTCAAAACTCATCCGCCAAGGGCAAGAATGGGCATAACGAGAAGGAGAGGCTTCGCGATAGGGACCGTCACCGTAGGCTGCCAACCATGGGGTCCGGGACCCAACCATAGGCCCACGGACCAACAACTTCAAGGACAAAGTGGCGGACCACTCATAGTCATGATCACGCTTAATTCTCTCATCGAAGGAATAGGAAGACCTTCAAGCACTGGGAATCCTCGCCATTTTGGAATCACTAACCTCGGCTCAAAAGGCGAATTTCCCCCTTACCAGAGTAATATTCCGCAGACTCACGTACCACGGCCACGTGTATTCCTCGTTAACATAATCTCCAAAGGACTTGTTGAAATTTGCAGGAGTATACCACCCTTTCTCCTCTTCTAATTTGGGGGTATATCAGGTCATCATCGTTTGCCCCTTGCTACGAAGATAGCATTCTCGGAGATGGCGAAGATAATTTCCTGTCAACTGCTGCCTCCCACGATTATGACTCTTCTTGGAAGTATCACGGCTAGATAAGACCCGATAGTAGAAATCATCACCAGCTTTATACAAAGGCAACATCAAACCAGACCTCGAAAGCACCCACTATGTCAAAGAAATGAAAGGCATCATACCGATAATTGGTAACCATCTCATAGGTTATATCTCTATCGGGGGCATAAAAGCGCACTTGGAAACACCAAGACCGTGCTTCAATTTGAAGGCTTCAAGATCGATGTGTAAAGTGAACTTCTTGTTACCCAAAGGTAAAGGACGAAAAGTAATGAAGAGTCATCCTCGTAAACGTCTCCCGTAGCATCCTCCGCACACCTTCTTCTTAGGAGGAACTACATCTCCCGAAGATTCTATCTCCGTAGCCTTCCTCTTCTGAGGCCGATTCTTAGTTGACTTTCCCCGAACTAGGCACGATGGAGTCGAAGGAAGATTAGTCCGCAGTGGAGGCATGGCGCGAAGAGGTCGCACATCTAGAAGTTCGCCGCGCGGATTCTCGCATGCTTCTTAGAAACCCATCTCTAGGACGATTCACGGGCGTACCTAGACCCTGCGCGGATCACCTTTTTTGATAGAAGGCCTCGACTGCAGGACGAGGATGTTCGTCTATCCCGAGGATTACCTGAGTAAGAGGGCCAAGTTCCGCCCCTAATGTTGGAATCCTCCGAGGAGATCTATGAGGACTTGACGGAGGAGTTTGATAAGGAACCCGCGGACGATCGTACATATCTGCGGACACAAACACAAATAGGAGTGCAGATCAGAGTCAAGGAAGATCGAGAAACGAAAAAATCTCAAGAACAGCAGCGAACGTGAGAAAAACCCTAGATTTCATCTACAACCATTTAAGCTCTCAAGCTATTACTCAAACACAAAAGAAGAAAAAGAGAATCAAACGTGGCCGGTAAAACACACGACCCAGCAGCGGCAACTTTCAAACTCCATGATATGCATAAGATTAAACCCATCATGATTCATCACCAGAAAATCAAGAACTCAGCAAGGGTATAAATGGCGAGTAAACTAAGTAAAAAATCCTACCTGAATAAGCAACAGCAGCAGCGGCGACAGTAATGGTGGCAGAAGAAGTTAAGAAGACGAAGAAGAAAGTGGAGCAGAGAATAAACAGAGAATGTGAATTTAATTCACATTCCTTCACCCTTTCCTTTTTTATAGGACCAAAAGAAACCGTCCACTACCCAAGGGCGCGTTATGGCCTGGATATGGGAAACGTGCACAATAAATGCAAATAACTCCCTTTTAGGAGAAGTTATGAAGAGAGAGATAAAAACGTGCCACACGATTCTTCTCCCAACTAAAGCTGGCGCCCAGTCACAAGAAGAGGGGCAAATTGTAAGTACACTTATTTATCTCCCTCACCACGTGTACTAGCAAAGCCCACGTGGAGGCCATGTCATAAACGTGGATGACATAATAGGGGCATCCATAGGATCTAGACGGCGTGCCATCTGTCAAGATCAACGGTCGAAGATGAAGGAGTGTCAAAGGAAGATATCCCCACGTAACACCCAAGAACTACTCTGTTACACTTTATCTCATCACGAGGTGAGGCATAATCAACGGCTGGGGAAGGTCCAACTGACACAGACGTGACAAGAGAAGACTGACATCGCCTGGCGCAGACTGGACCGCCCCAACCACTCGCATTAAGTGCTGCTCAGAGGGCACGTGTCAGATAGCCAACGGAGAAGAGCAGGGGCTGGTCAGCGTATTGAACATAGAACACTAGAAGGCGCGGAATGACAAGGAAGTCCGCGGACTATGCACAGAACACAAGAAGATAAGACCTCAACAACTCTTTTCCAAGGGACCCACCTAAATTAGTTGTATATATATGTCCCCTCCAAACATAAAAAGGGGAGGACACTGAGAGAGAATAGGGGAGAATAGGAAAGATCAGAGAGAAGTAAGTACGAACATCAACCTATGGGTTTGATGAACACAGTCTTGCAGCTATTCTTGTAATCATTTACTTCATAGTGAATACCCCCAGATCCGTGGATGTAGGCCTTAGTGCTGAACCACGTAAATCCTTGTCTCCTTTACATTTAGTTTTCATGTCTTTATTTACGTCTTTACGTCTTAGATTTGCTATTTTGAATGTTGATGAGATCATGACAAACCCGCGGGGTTTGAAATCAATGAATCAACATTTATCTACAAATCTTATGCTATATTCACATTTTATTACATACATTCAGTTCACACTGAGATTGTTTGTGAACACGAGGATGCCTACGTGATTTCCGTGTTCACATTTAGCAAAGTGTTAATGGATTAACGAGCGGTGGTATCATGCGCAAGTAGCCGAGTACATACCAAACCGATGATAAATATCTTTAAGACGTAACAGTTTAGAAAGTTGTGTACTTATGCACATGATATCTAATTAAATTTTGATACAAGTTAGATTCTTTTAATAATACTACTTCTTATGGTTTTAATTGGACTTGTTAAAATCTTTTGATCAGTCCTCTTAATTGGTTTAATTGTCCATATGTTTTGATCGACGATTTTCTCCTTCGATGAGTCCTGTTTAAAGACCAAGATTTTTCTTTTACAAATATAGTAGTTTTTTTTTTGTTTTTCTGAAGCATGAAAGTTATTAAACTACTATAAGGATGTTAGATGAGGATGTGTCCTGCTAAAAGATTCAGAAATTAAGATCGGATTAGTATGCCATGAATCTACAACAATAAGACAGTGGAGCAAAATGTGAATAGAAGTCTTCGGATGAGAGTTGCATCGGGGAAGATGTTGGAATTGGTGTCGAAGGTCGAACGCCTTCGTTCAAAGCTTTCCACAAGAAAAACTATAATTTTTATGGAAACGAAAAAGTCCATACGGATTTAGTTGAGTAGTGGGGTTTGATGCTCTTGATTCAAGGTGCTAAACAGGCATTTGCATCCATTTTCTGAGGTGTACTGCCCGAACATAATATGTATCGCTTTTTTTTTACCGTCTTGATCGATAAACTCAAAAAGAGTCCTTAGCTTTTAATCACTGTAGAAGATGAATCAAAGTACATTTGGTCAGCGGCGGAGCCAGAAACTAGACTAAGGGGAAGCAAAATTTTGTTAAGGTAAGAAAGCAAATTTAGGCTTGAAAATAAGGCTTGGAAGTTCAATGGACATGGGTAGCAAGTGCACACCCTTTCTTCACATTGGATCCTCCACTGGATTTAGCAGTAATACAAGCTTGCAGAAATATGCAAACTCCTTGAGTTAAACTAGAATCTAGGTTGGCAAAACCCGCTAAAAACTAAGTACCTAAACTAATTAAAATACCTGGCTTGATTGGGGTATACTCAAACTAATTGGGGTATACCCAATAAGACAAAATCTGATCATTATGAAGTAAAACCAAGCCACCCCTTAACCTTGTTTTTTCTAAATGGCTAATATGCCCTTGGTTAATTAATACTAAAATTCGATTAGGTTAATTAATTGAGTTTAGATTAAAATTTTGAAATTTTGAATTGATTAGATTAACCTTTTGATCCGTCTTTGAGTTCGATTTCATCCAAAAATTTTGGTTTTGAAAATGCATAAAGCCGGCAAGGTCGTGGTTTGAATAAGCTTCCGACCATACATCCGCCGGAATTTTAAACTTTGAATAAACTGTCGATCTCTCTTCCGCCGGCAGTGTCAACTTTGAATAAGCTGCCGACCATATATCCGCCGGAATGGTCCTCGGATGAAGAACACGCCGACTATCTTGGACAGCAATCTTGCGGCCGGCATGTAAATATTTCCTACCCTTCCGGCTATATTAATCTCGGCATGCAAAAAAAATAAAACCTTGCCGGCTGACATAATATGGAAGATGTAATTTACTTTATTCATTCAATTTTGGTTACTACATTGATTGAAACATAAAACCTAATCCTTGTTGACGGAAAAACGAATGCACTTAGCATGTGCATCAAGCCTTTGAACCCCTAGGCGACCCCCTAGTGGACGAGTTATAGTCTCGCGAGGGTTTACATAGAGGTCTACCCACAAAACCTACACTAAAACTTCTAAAGCCATCAATCTTCCTCCTCCGAAGACGATACACCCTCCATCATCTCGGGGCATACTCCGGGATTTTGGATTCCATGAATTGATAGCTTGCATCGAATGCGAATGCTTCCCCCTTTTCCTCCAAGTAGTAGCGCTTTGGCGACTTCATGCTACAAAACAAAACACAAACTTACTTTGTTAGTGCGGTTTAAGTTGGAAGATCAAACAACATGGATCACGTAAAATAAACCACAAAAATACTTACAAATTGTTCAATGGACAAGTTAAAGTGGGGTGCGTTGAAAATTGGTTTTTGGATAGCTAAATAAGCAAGTATCGCATTTTCAATGACTATGTGCCTATCATGCACTTGTTGAACACTTCTTGAGTTAGGATTCCCACACTCTTGGCTAAAAGTGTTGTGAACCCTATCCCAAAAGGTTGTGGAATCCACCCTTACGGAGGACCGCCTCGAACTCTAGTCTCCGCATACCAAGCTTTGGTGATTGCCAAATCTTCATTAGAATCAAATGAAGCCATTTCTTGTGTGTAGAGAGCTATTGGGTGAGTTAGATGGAGTGTGTGATGATATGAGCTTTGGAGAGTATATGCAAATAGTTGTGTGTTGTTTTGTGGAGATAAGTAGTGCATTTATAGGATGGTGCCCAAATTTGGCCGTTATAGTGTCTAAGTACAAGTGAATCAATGCAATTGTACTTGCAAAAATTTGAATTTTGAACCCATAAAGCAGGGTCGTAAATTTGCTACAATGCCTTAGGGGTCCCAAAACTACCGAATTGTATGGGTTCATTAGCATGCCGGCCAAAATACCGCCGCATTTTCTTGTTTTGTTTCCCTCCCCACCTTACATGATTTTAGGCATCGAAGAATGGTTTTTTTTCAAGATATGGCCGGCAGGTCTCTATTTTAGTACCCTTCCTACTACACGAACGCCGCTTGGTAGGAACCAAATTACCTTGCCGCCCTGGTAACTACACGCTTTTTGTTGACAGGGCCGGCATCGACATTTCACAACCTTGCTTACCTTGGTAACTACACAATTTTTTTGTTGACGGTCAATCTGTCATTTCACAACCTTGCCGGCCCGGGACAGCCATTAGGTAGCTTAAAAAAGCATGCCAAGTAAGGTAATACGACACTTTATATAGCTAAACAAACCATTCATTCAACAACTAGAAATCCAACATTTTTTATCCAAAATACGAAACATGTCCCATAAAACCGTAAAAAACATTTGTCCACACCATTAACTTAAATATTTGTCCACCACAACATAAAGAAATGAACTAGGAAAGCATTCATTGGCCACGACCATGACCACGACGACCACGGCCCCGTTTTGGAACACTACCTTCACCACCACGACCACTGCTGCTACCTTCACCACCACTACCACCACTGCTACCTTCACCACCAGAGCACTACGAGTCCTCTTTTTATCGGCCTTTATCTTGGCTTGTGCATCCTTAATAGCTTTTTCTTCCGCCTTTACTTGACTGAAGTTGCTTGAACAATAGATGGGCATCCTCATTGTCAACATTGCAAGCATAGTCAATGTGTTTGCTTTGCACGTGTTCTCCTCTATCTTTCGCGCAACATAACACCCTCACAAAGGTCTTCAACCGATCCTTCTATATTCAATTAAACAATAAACAATTAATAGAATGATTCTATGAATGCAATCAATCTTAAAATAGTAAGAGCAGCTCTAAAATACTTACAAATATCTTAAGCAATGTTGCTGGGTCTTTCGATTCCATCTTCTTCTTACGAGCCGCTTCTTCGATGATCATTGGCCTAATCACAAAGGGACGATCCCAACCCAAGTACCATGCCATGTATTTCTCAGTAGCTTCATGACCGGTGGTCACCTCGTCCAAAAGACTCACATCGATGTTACGGCCCCGTCTATTGTCCCATGTTCTTGAGTTGGCGCTGGATCGTAAGAGACGTTAATAGTTTTTTGGGAGGTGGTGCAGTCATCCCGGTTCACGGTAAAGAATGGTTCTTCATCGAAATGAGGTTCTTCTTGGACGTAACCAAATTGTCGCATTACTCGATGTGGATCGTACATTGAAAATCCTTCAAACACAGTCATCAAGGGTCCATAGTATAATGCAACAACTTCATTTCTCCTTGGGATTAAACCTTGATTTCTATCCTCCCGATACGGATCAACTATCACCTCTTCCGGCATAAATTGTCGATGGCGGCTCGGAGTTTCATAAGATTTTGCGGCATTTCCTTATCCCGAGTACCCTTAAAACTGTACCTTTGAGCTCTTGGCAAATGAACCTAACACCAAGTATCCACTTTGACGTAAGAGTTGTCTTTGAACAAAGAAGGAAAGCGATCATATATCCAAACCTATGCAAAAAGAAAAAAGTTTAGTAAGAACCCTTATCTTACGAGATTTGCAAATATAAATGTTTTAAACAATAAAATTACCCGGAAGAGACATGTGTTTTAAGTTAACTTGGTTAGTGAGTGCCCTAGAAGATTTTGTCAACTCATTGTTCAAGAAGGAAACCACCGCAGCACTCCCAAGAATACCCACGCATCTCATGTAAGGGATCCAATAGTTGCAAGTAACCGGCCTCGACTTGGTTTCTAATCGTCGGGAAGATACATCCGCCTGTGTATAGCAAATAAGCTGCCATGGTAGCATTGATTCGCACCGGGTGCACCATTCCTTCCCTATCAAGGATTTCCTGAGTCTTCCATAGTTTGTCCCTCAACTTCTTCACATTAAACTTCTTAATTAGTCGACCATCCTTCTTGTCAAGAACATCATCCTTATGAACCTGACTCCAAGCAAACAATTTCTTGCTCAATTAAGTAAATCTTCCCCGAAAGAAATGGCATTATCGAATCCCTCAAGGATCACTGCTTTTCCATCAACCTCGAGGCCTAGAATTTGTTGAGCATCATCGGGAGTTATCGCCATCTCACCGAATGGGAATAACATAGTATCAGTCTCTCCGTAGAACCTCTCACAGAATGCAGAGATGGTAACTTTATCATGATTAATATTCGAACTATCCACCGTAGGCAACAACCCGGAGTTCCTCACAATCACTTTCACCTCCTCACATTCCAAGCCAAGATTCCAAGTATGCGTCACTAAACACGAAGCTTGGCGCCTCATGAGACGGATGGCATGCTTGTGATCCTAAATACCAAAAAAAAAAAAAAAGTCAAGATTAATACAAACACTTGATGCAAATTTAATTAAGATAGTTACACACTTGAATAAATAACAAAGACTATTAAGATTACTTACGATAGTATTATGGACCGTACATGCCCATGAGTATTTGTATCCAAAAAGAACATCTCCACCATCTGGGTCCCTTTTGGAGGCTCACCTTCTTTCAAAGCAACCATCAAGTGTTTGGAAGGCATGTGAGAATCAGCCGGTTTAGTGATCACCCTCTTCTTCGTTCCGGTTGAAGTTGAAGCCAAAGCTTCGGTGGCTTGAACAATAGCTAGAGTTTGTTCTCCTTCTCCATCTCCATCTCCATCTCCTTCTTCTTCTTCTTGTTCCTCTTCCTCTTCAACAATTTCATCTTCGATGATATTCTTACCTTTATCTCCATTACCATCATCATCATCACCATCATCATTACCTCCTCCAGCCTCAAGCATGTCTTGATCACCATCATCATTATCATCGTTGTTACCTCCTCCAAAGAGCCGGATTGGTTTCATCAACATCATCATCATCACCTCTTCTACCGGATGGAATTGATTGGTCTTCATCTGAGTCTCGTCTCAATCATTGGGTTCGGATAGTGGTTCTAAGACCTTTGTCGTTAAGGCACAACATACACCCCTCGATGTTTTGAAGACAAGAGTTTATCACCAACACGAGGAGGGTTTGAAGGAGGACTAAGAGCTGCTTTCTTCTTTGCCATTCGCAATATGAACAAGAACAATTCAGAAAAAAAACATTACAGCCTAAGCAGGTTAGATATATACAACATATCCTATGAACAATGGCCGTTAAGGTCGACCAAAAGATGAGTGCTTGCTAAAACGCCGGCATTGTATCATCAAAATAGCCTTCCTAAGCAAAAAAACAAAAAAATTTCACTATACAGGTCGGCAACGTCCATTAAACATACATAGCCGGCTGACAAACCGCCGGCTTGGTTTTATATAACTACCCTTCCGGATTTAAAAATTTTAGGCATCAGGAAACATTCAAAAGAAGTAGCCGGAAGGGTAAAAAACAAAAACTTGCCGGCTTAAAAGATAAAAGATGCCGGAAATGTATACAGTTTAATAACCTGCCGGCCCTGCTAGTAGCAGTTACAGTAAACCATACAGCCGGCAAGTTCTTCAACCTTATACCCTCCCGGCCAAACCCTAACTATGAAATCCCGGAAAGGTCTATAACCAAGAACCTTGCCGGCGCCGTAACTACCAATTCACAAATTCGATTTTTCTGACCTAATTTGACATGCAAATATGAAGTTGAAGTACTAGAGTGAGTTTAAGTGTGCCCTTACTTTCTTAAGCGCACCATTTCACGTGTTTCCGCGGGTTCAATTCCTTCTTCTTCAACCTTTTTTCTCTTCACTTTCTTAGCAACCAAATTTGCAATTCCAGGGTTATATTCATTGGGTTTTCGATTAGTTTGTTTCATACGAGTTGCCTTCTTCCGTGGTGGATCCATTGATGAAGACTAATCGGAGTTTTCGAATCGACGATTTAAACGAATTGATCGACGAGTTTTGGTGGTGGTGGGGTGATGGAGCCGGAAGGTAGAGGTGGAGGAGAAGAAGAAGATGAAATGAAGAGAATGAAAACTGATTTAGGTAGTAATTAGAGTTATAATGGGAAAGGGTAATTTTGTAACTTTACCCATTGACCTCCCCCTTTGCTCTTAAAAAAGAGTCCCTTTAAAATTGGGTATACCCCAATTAGTTTGAGTATACCCCAATCAAGCCAGGTTAAAATAGCGCTTGTAAAGCTAATAATTTTAAAATCTACTAAACAATAATTATTGGATGCTCCACCGTCCCAGATAGTAAACATTTAAGAGAAAATGGGTCATTTGTCCAAAAAATTTTAAAACACGGTTCAAATGGACGAGTAAAAAAAAAGTACGGGTGAAATAGCCAAAAAAAAAATAGCAAGGATGAAACTGGATTCATCCTGGCTTATACTTAAAAAATAGCAAGGATGAAACTGTATGCATCCTGTGTAAAATAAAAATTAAAAAAAATATTTGAAAATGGACAGATGAAACTGGTTACATCCGCCTATTTTTAAATTTTTGTCCATTTAAACAATATCTTTTTAATTTTTGGCTATTTAAACAGTATCAAAACCTAAGTGTCTTTTTCACCTAGGAATTATTGATTTTGGTTTTTTTGACCAATTTTGTGAACATTTAAAACTTGTTTCCTTATGTTGAGATATTGAATACTTGAGAAAAACTTATGCAACTCTTTGATTCCTTCGGTTCTTGTTATAAATTGAAAGCTAAAATATTTGATGCCAACTGTGACTTCCCCAAGGTCATGATTTTGATCTTGCCTGATGGATCCAAAAGGCTCGAATAACACCAAAGGTGTGGAGGAATTAAAATTGTTGCTTTTATCCAATGTTAAAAGGTCATGTGAAATGAAAAAGTCTTAGCTTGGTTGAAGGAATTTCCCACGAATCATCATTCGATTGAAACCCTCATTCTTACTCCGCCTGTGTTTGAAATTGAAAAGCCCCTGAATTTTCATTTCAAGCTTGTCATGGGTAGTTATACAAATCCTCATACTGGCCTAAATTTTCAAGAGAACATCACTTATCTTTAATTATTAGCCTAGTTATACAAATGCTTATATCGACAATCAATCCTCATTCTAGGTCTAATATATGTTATTGAAGAGGAATATAAGCATACAACAAAATCAGAATTCAAACAACAACAATATAAGAAGCATAAATCATAGACAATGTGCTTGAAATAAATCAAACTTAGGGAAATGAATAGTTATTGGACATCTCATTGGATGATTGCGCAAAAAACAAGGGCCAGAAATATTTTTGGTGAAGGACATTGTCTAACTATACTTCTATTGAAGACCAAACACAAAATAACAACAACCAAAGTTAATTCGAGCATAAATCCCATGAATAAAGGTTGGGTATGACAATAATCTGGCAAACAAATCCTAAATGCATATGAAGAGCCGATTAACAGAGATTTAGCCGAGAACCATGATTATTTGATTTTGGGTTTTGAAATAGCTAGAAAATGAACCAGTTTGTAAAGGGAATACGACTCTCATCGGTTATGGTGTTTTTTTTTCACTAGCTTTTTTATATAGAGACTCAACTTGCATGTTCTAAAGTATTTCATGCAATCATTGTTATTGGGGAACTACTACGACCGAGCCAAAAATCTTGATATGGAGAGGTAAAAATATTTTGGAGATATGCAATTAGGCATAATTGGATTTTGGAGCCAAAATTTATACATTTATTATGCGTGGAAGCCATCCCAGCAAAATAAGCAACTCCCCAATCCTAGTCATGGGATTGCTTTGTCACCGAGAGTATTTCTTGTTATACAATGGGATTATAAAAATATGTAATATTACACTACTCATGGATCGCTGGCTTCCAAGTCATGTCTAGGCATAGGTATGTCTTGGACTTGTACATAGGTCATTGCAAGCTAACCTTTTTCTAGCTTCCTTACTTTGCTTTGGAAATGAGTTGAAAGCATGCACTGGTCTTGCTGGTGGAAAGGGTGCATCAAGCAGCAGACTCATGCCATCCTTTCCTCGAATCATCCTTGTGATGCAAGCGTCTTATGCAAGCTCCCTTAACTTGCATACCGGTTAGCTTCTTTTCCTGGCTATGCCCAATTCACAATTGGTGCATGCCTATGTATAATATCACTACACCAAAAATGGAGATTTGCAACTAGCTCCCGCTGTTGCAAATTGGGGTCCCAACTGCACTCGGATGTTGCGAAACGATTCAACACGAATTTTCGCAACGAAAATGTAGTTGTTGCGAATTTCGGATCGCAATTGTTTTAAACTGTTGCGACTCAAAAATTTAGCAACAACTACATTGTAGTTGAGAAAGTTTTACTATTAATGGAAACTGACCCAAAAAAGTCGCGGTAAAAAATTAGCAAGTTGTTGTGAAATTTTTACTGCAGTTTCAAAAATATTTGACTAAGTCAAAGAAGACCGACTTTCATTAACATCAAAAAAAAAGAAAGTAGGTATTTGTTGACCTGGTCAAAAAATTTCTTGTCATTTTATTTTGTCCTGCGACTACCCATAACTGATCCATCCATCAATCAATCATATTCTGCACCACCATATTAATACATTCAATGATACATAACTACAACATTTAAGAAATTTACAATGGAAGAGGAGGAAACAACTATATGTTCATCTACACATGGTGGTATACATATAAATTACTCTGGATCTCAATAAAATTCTAACTTAGTTTAATTTCAAGCTCTAACAACCGTATGTTTATCTACACATGGTGATTGTCTAAGATACAAATTTCTGAGTTATGCGACAACCTAAATTTCAATAAGAAAGTCCTATTTGTAACCTAAAACAAACACCTGATATCAATGCTTTGCACATGTTGAACTCCTCCGCGTGACGCGACAATCCCTGCAACACAAGTAAAAACCATATTATTAGATATTGAAAATGCATAACTGCATAAAGTAAATGTACAATCCCTGCAACTGATGAGAGACGGAACCAAAATCTGTTAAATAGTGTCGATATAAATTTATGTAAGCTTTGGCTTGTCCGCAATGTATAAAATTTACATTAACATGAGGATACAAATTTTCTTAAGCTACACATGCTCTTCCAGTTGCATTACATTAAGTAACACGAGGATTAAATAGATTATAGGAAAAGATGTTTATAAAGAGTGTTTTCAGCAAAAAAATGTTTAGAGGATTTAAGACCATTATACTTTCCTTCCGTCATAATAATGAGCATACTGAGGATGGCATTACTTGGATAACATAGATTGTTTCGAAAAAATGTTAGAGGAGGACAAATCAGAACATTTTATCAGTTGTAGAAAGAAACCAAGCTTATCAACTAATGTAACAATGCCCAATCTCCGGAGGTGGAACCAGAACTAGCCGCCAAAAAATGATTGTGGTTGTTGTTTTTCATCCGAGTTTGAACTTCTTGGTCCTGTGATGGACTTGTGAGTGACCTTATAAATCTAGTAGCAGTTTGGGTTTGACACCTCCAATAATTCATAGTTGTTTTTTCCTTTCGTCATAATAATGAGCATACTGAGGATATCATTGCTTGGATAACATAGATTGTTTTGAACAAATGTTGGAGGAGGACGAATCTGAACATTTTATCTGTTGCAGAAAGAAACCAAGCTTATCCGAGTTTTTGAACTTCTGGGTCCTGTGATGGACTTGTGAGTGACCTTATAAATCTGGTAGCAGTTTAGGGTTGACACCTACAATAATACATCACTGCCATCTAAAATTTTCCAAGCGACCCATAATGGGCGCAGTGACTCAAACCTCAGTCGGTAGAATTAGTGCCTCGATATTTAAATTTTTCTCGTGAACCAATATTTGAAATTTATAAATGGCTAAAACCACAATAGCTTCTAATTCAAATTTCGGAAATGATAAACTTACCGACAACCAATCCCTACTAAAGCAAATTGTGGTGAGGCCCAAACCCACCCCTATTTTCTCCAGCTGGGCCTCAGAGGCTGTCTCTGTTGGGACAAGGCTCGGGACGATAATTCGGTGGGTGTATCATCCCCTTAAAATTTGCCATCATAATTTAACCATGACTCATCGCATCTAAATTATCACCCACAACCTCCCATAGTCTATCAACCAAGTATTGCATCATGGCTCAAAACATCCTATAGGCATCTTTCATACCGGGAAAGAAACGAAAGATGCCTCAAAACCCAATACTCTGTCCGAGTAACCAAATATGTCACCCAACCTCAGACGATCCATTTATGTACCAGATACACAAAGACCCTAACTGACACGCAACTCTTAGAAAAACGTTGAAGTCGTAACTACACTACTTTTAAGTTCATCGTACAAGGGAGAAGTTCAACTCACTGTTCAAGGTATTCAACTCTAAAAAAACGACTAATTTTTATATCCGAAATCATCATATCATCATTCTCCAAATCTATTCTCAAATTGAGATCACTTATTCGTTTTTAGGAGAAATGGAAAACAAGAGGCTATTGTAAAGTAAAGAATTGATCAGGTATCGGTTTTTTCACATTTGATTTTGGTTCGATACATCGTTTTGATGATTGGGTTTGGGGATTTTCTTCTGTAATGTTGTATTGATGTATATTTGAATTTGGGTATTCTAAAATCATGGTTTAGTTCTAATTTCAAGAACACTTTTTTGGCTAGTATATGTTGAACACTAGTGTGTACCCACGAGATTCAAAATTTCTCAAGGAGTTGAGAGATGCTACTGCATTAACACCCATGTGGATTAAGTAACTAAGTATATTTTGGCAAAACTTCTATAAAACAATAGGCTTGGGACCACCCAATTTCTATTATTTTAAAGAGATATTACATAATCGATAATTTAATAATTTATCATTTTATATATTAATAATATATTAATTTAAATAATAATTTCTAATTTCTTGTATTTGAGCCATTGTGATTTGAAACAAAGTATCTAGGATGTGCAATCATTGGCTAATTCGATAGAAATTTTCTAGATAATGAAATATTGGAAATTGTAGAAACATTAATATTAGTGTTAGAGCACTGCTCGGTCGAACTCGCAAGCGTTGCTATCTCAAGCTTGTTTGTCAATGTTAGTGATCAAAACTACAAGTCTTGATTTCTAGTCTACTTATAGATGTCTCGGACTAGGATAGATTGTGTAGTTGAGCATTAGACTTCACGTCGTTCATCATTGAAGACGAAGAACTACTAAGGAGAGCTTGTGTAACTTCATCAACAAAAATGTATGTGGAGACTGAAATTCATCTATCACTTGGAAAGTCTATTTCTACTCCATCTCCTATATTGAGACATAAGTCGTGTTACAATATATTTTTCTATTATACACATTTGAGATTTCGAGCCGAGTTTAACTCGCTTACATATTTCTCGGAATATGTGTTTAAAGCTTTCGCTTCGACCAAGTTCATCTTATATTCTTGACGAAAGTCAAAAGATGATCATGTGAAAATTGCCGAGTAACATCTTACATGGTTTGTGTGATACAATCATTTGGTGTAGACTTGGAATGTTTCGTTATGATTATTTCCATAACATGAAAATTGCTTTGATGTGTGGAAACGGCTATTGTCATCCTTTAGGAAATTTTCAATGATTGAAATAAGATTTTAGAACACTTAACCATTATTGGATTGTGACATGTTGTATATTCTTGCACATATGTTATCCATGTCCGGGAACCAGTATGCGTACATGTTGTTTTGAGAAGTCCGGGAACCTAAGTACGTGCACCCGTATGCGTACTGGGGTAAGGTTCATGTCCGAGATTTTTTATGCTGAGATTGGAGGTATGTGTACCCGTTGGAGTACTGGCGAAACCAAAACTCAGTCCGGGTATTTTAAGTATGCGTAGATTTGCATACTTGAAGGTTAAAGTTCTAAAATCGGCTATGTACATGAACTAATACATTTATGTAATAAGGAATGCATTCTTTGAAAATCGTGGCTATAATTTTCATGAATTGTTTCGAGTGAATCAAACCGATTTTGCTTCAATTGTGTTCTTGTATACTTCTATGATAATATAACAATTGAAAAACTCTTTAAATAGTTTCATTTGAGTCATTTGAACTAGTTATGGTTAAGATGAATAAGGTTGATATGAGAGTGTTCATATAGCTAACCTTGGTTAACTACGGTTGAGCCAACATGGTGTACACATTTAGGTACGACTACATGAACCTAAATGAAGGTACATTTTATTTGTGTGTAACAAGCTAAGTTCGATCTAACGGTTGAAAGTTATTAGCTTGAATCTAATCAGGTTTTCATCTAGCGGTGAATATTGAATGCTTTGTTACCAAGGTAACTTAGATTGCAAACCCTAATTTGAAAACTATATAAAGGAGAACTCTAGCAACCGGTAAACCTGATCCCCATACCTCCTGTGTGATACTAGTTGTATAAGTTAGAGTAGATTCTCCTTTAACCTTAGGTTTTTCACGAAACCTTGTAGGTTAACAACTTGAAGACTTCATTGGGATTGTGAAGCCAGACCCAACTATTTTCCTCTGTAGTTGCATGATCTGATCTTGTTGTTTATATCGTATTTGAGTACTATCTTCTTTAAGATTGGATCGAGATTTAATATCCGATATGCAAGATAAAAAAGTAGTCACAAAAATCTTCATCTCATCGTTTGTGATTCCACAATATCTTATTTTGCTACCATACGATTAAGATTATTGTGAGGTGATTGATAATACTAGGCTGTTCTTCGGGAATATAAGTCCGTGTTATCAATTGGTTCCTATTCACCTTGATTTATCAAAAGACGGAACAAAACTCGTAGGTATTTCCGTGGAAGATAGATTTATCTATTCCAATAGACTTTTCTGTGTGAGGCAGATTTGTTTATCAAGTCTTCGACTTTGGGTCGTAGCAACTCTTGGTTGTGGGTGAGATCAGCTAAGGGAATCAAGTGCGTAGTATCCTTCTGGGATCAGACACGTAAGGAGTGCAATTGTACCTTGAATCATTGTGAGATTGATTAGGGTTCAACTACAGTCAAGTCCGAAGTTCATTGGTAGTAGGCTAGTGTCTGTAGCGGCTTAATACAGTGTAGTGTTCAAATCTGGACTAGGTCCCGAGGTTTTTCTGCATTTGCGGTTTTCCTCGTTAACAAAATTCTGGTGTCTGTTTTATTTATTTTTCGCATTATATTTTCTTATATATAATTGAAATATCACAGGTTGTGCGTTGAATCGTTCAATTGGTAAATCCAACCTTTGGTTGTTGATTGAAATTGATTGATCTTTGAACATTGGTCTTTCGTACCGTTCAAGTTACTTCTCTTATATTCATCCAGGCTCGCAAATTCCTATTTGTTGATTGCATATTGAATTGAGAAAGAGAGATACAAAACTCTTTGATATACTTTTTCTAGATTGAGTTTAACTGTCTAGTTGATTCTCTTGAAAGCATATTGGAGTTTTTCTATTCAGGCTGCCAAACGAAATATTGGGTGAGGTTATTGTACCCGCGCTTTTTCAATTAGTATATTACATCCAATGTAGTCACAAACCCTAACTTAATATAAATAGTATTTAACATATAGTTAACAAACTAATGCCTAATAAACACTTTTCCCTCCTTATTCACAGCAAAGAGAAAACTCCTCCTCAGAATTATTCACACAAGTAGAACTAGGATGAATCCCAACTGGATTATCCGGCAGCTCTGTTACTTTCCCAGTAACAATGACTTCACTTCACAGAACAAAATTGTTCCAACTAGATCTTAACTCTTCTCCGGATCTGAATGGTATTCCAAGGAGGTTTAGGATCAAAAATTTTCAATAACATACATGCAAACATAAAATCACTACATAAGTGAACACCATGAGATTTAATCAAGTCCAAACTATATGCCTTGCTACTACTATCTTACTATGTACATACTCCGACTACCACAAAATCAAATTGAGGTTCACATATAAAGGTCCTAATTTTCCAACGGTTCACATCTACAACGACCCAAATTTGTATTCAAACATTATCAAATAGTTTAATGGAAGAGTATCCTAAAGTAAGTATGAGGCTTTTCATAGATTTTTTGGCTTAATATCTTAACCATAGCCTTCCACCGTTATTGGGACCCTATAAAAGTCTAGTATATAGAATAGTACCCCGAAATTGCAATGACATTGCACCAAAGGATTCATAAACTCATTCAAGATAAACAGTTAAAAAAACTCAAATTGAACTAGAAATAAAGATTTTTAAAAAAAAAAAAAAAAAAAGTCCAAACTAGAAGCCTTACTACTATGTTCCCTTGTTTTCAATTGTACACACTAATGATTAAAATTTCATTAAAATATCAATATATTTCTATATACATACTTTGACTATCACAAAATCAAATTTCAGTTCACATACAAACCTAAAATGCAAGAACATAGAAAAGAGAGTACATATTGAACATAGACTATAGAGAATCAATATCACATGCTAAGATCATCAAAAGAATTACTAAGAGATAAAACTAGAACGAACCATATATAGCATAACATCAACTCATCACTCATGATAGATGAATTCACAATTTTCATAATGGCATGGTGTTTCATAAATATTAATATCGTAGTATGTAAATTCTAGTAGAATAGAAATACAACAAAGTCACTAGTAGAACAAGAGAAATCCATAAACTGGAAACGTACTAATATCATAATGAATATGAAATCGATTACCAATGCCTCCTAAAAGTATATGAATCGTCCAATTCCATCATTTGGATCCTCATATAGAACGTAAGTTGTAGGAAATCATTCTTCTGGTATGTGTAAAACTATCAGTAGCATCTGAAGAGTATCTTAGAAAAGTTTTACTAAATCGACATCACATGCCATCACTTATCATACTATGTTCTGAATCATGCAATGTTTCATCACTCGCAGCTAAAACTTTTTATCAAAAAAGACCCACTAGTCCATCCTCTTTCATCAGCTACTAAATAACCAATATAACACCTCATTGCCAATACTCAATTTCCTTATGTTGCCTTGTGATAATTCCCTTTGCTCAGTTTGAGGACACTATCCATCGGGGAATTCGGTAATCAAAGTCATTGACACTCACGCCCGTCAATTTGGGAAATGCTAAACTTCTGTTGTAGGATAGTTGTAGTAACTCTTGAACAAGGTTTTCAATCCTTTCAAATTTGCAAGGACATCCAATTTATAGATATACTTTTTATGCATAATTTTCTTAGGCTTTCTGGTTGAGTCCATATAAAACACATTATCTTGGATATGTAAACAAATCACCTAAGTGGACCGGAGTAGAACATCTATTGGACAATCGAAAGGAGTCCTTAGTGTTATGTTAACAACATTAACAACACAGCATAACAAGTAACGTTAATAACTACACAAAATTAACAACACAACACAACATAATAATTAACATAACATTAACAACAAAACAATAATAATTAACATTAACATTAACAACAAAACAATTAACGTAATGTTAATCTTGATGTCAATATTATAATGTTACCGCTGTTATTGTTAATGTTAATATTAATTAATGATATTATTATAATATTAATGTATTATGATAATGTTAATGTTAATTTTATTAATGATATTATTATAATATTAATTAATGTTAATGTTGTTATACTTGTTATTATATAATATTATATTATAGCATTGTTAATGTAATGTTATTAAAAAAAAAAAAAAAAAAAAAGTACACCATGTGGAGTAACAGGTTTAGTAACAACCATCACCTGCTTCAGATCCAACAACCAATTTTTGTTTGTAATCACATCCAACGGCCGGGATCTGTTTCCGGTCAAAATTAAAAGTTTAGTTGACAGTTTTATTGTCATTTTGACGACATGATAACCATCAACGGGTTCGACTTCTGATCGTTTTGATAGCGCCTAACCGTAGCTTGGGATGATGACTTTCCGATTGTCGATCTAATTTTGGGGAAAAAAGACCAATTGACGTTCAATTTTTTTGATGAAAAATATAAAAAAAACCTTTACAAACAGATTACATTTTGGAAAAGAAACTATGGAAAATTAGATTAGGCCACGGTTTTTTCAAGGTTTTTAGGTCGAAATAATTTACGACCAACTTGAGCTTTGATCAATTTGATGATGCTTAATAATAGATGGAGCTTTCACTGGATACTCCCTCCTCCTCACTGCTCTTTCAATACTTGAAGATAGGAAGGTTTGTTCATTCGTCCATATGCTTCTTTTTATCGCGATTCATGTCTTTCATTGTCTTCCTAACCAAGCATGGTTTGTGCACAATGATGCAAATAACAACTGTTAATGTTAGTCGAAAAGCATATGATGACATATGATTACCAATTATGCAAAAGGATGGTGTTGAACATAAAATTTATTTTGTTGAGTCTCTTGCTCTTCATATCAAATTATAACTTGAGAATGTTTTAAACATCATAAGAAATAAATATTGAACCTACTGATATTTCTACTCAGGGTAGGTTGGAAAACCAATTTGCAAACCATAGATATCTGAGTTTTAGAAATACAAGAAGGTTGGCGAACTAATTCGCAAACCGAAAGTTCAGTTGGGGTACAACTCACGAGCTCGGTTGGCGAACCGTGGTGAACTGAGTTTTTAAAGTTGGAATAATTAGATAGCATTTGGAGAACCCGGTTCACGAACCATTGTCAACTGAGTTCAGTAGTGTTGTAGGGTTGGCGACCCCGGTTCACGAACCATAGCACCTCGACTCGTGAAATCTATTTTAGTAAATGCTCAAAGACTAATTTTCATAATATGTTTAGCATTACTAGAACTCTCTTAAACACTTCTAAGAAATAAATGATCACTTAAACATTTATGTTTGTGCATCATGATTAAAATCTTAAGTTTTTGAATGAATATCAAATTGCTTTTAGTGCTTTGGCTAACTTGCAAAACCGAACCTAAGTCATTATACAAGGTTTCGTAACCGGAACTAAGTGTATATTATTCTATTATATTTTTAAAAAATAGAGTTTCCTTGATTCTCAAGTTATCTTAAATTGAATTCTAAGAAACCCATGGTCTTGGAAAACTATAAATAGAGCATCTCTTTCAACTGGGAAATTATATCCTTGACACTTTGTGTCCTAGTTGATTCTAGAGTCGTCCTCTATTGACCTAGGCTTTCTCCGAGAAACATAATTAGGTATACGACTAAAAGACTACACTTTGGGGATTCGTGAAACCAGGTATGACTATCTTTACCTTGATAGTTCGTGAATCCCGATTTTGCTTTTGTGTTATCATGGTTTTTGTAATCTCTTTCAGGCAAGATAGATATAAATCGCAAAGTTATTTTCTTCTCAGACTTTGTTATCTCTCAAGATAGATATCCAAAACCGATTTTAGTTGAACTTTTGAAGATTTTTCTTGAGAGATGGTTAAGAATCTAGGATGCTCTTCGGGAGTCGTTAGATACGTATTTGTGAGGTTTTCTAGCTTTGTCTATTGCAAATATATTTGCACACCTTGATCTTTGATCTAAACGGAAATCAAATAGAATTATCTGTTAGAGGAAGATTGGTATCAAAAATCTTCATCACTTCGGCTGAAACAACTCTTAGGCTGTAAATAACGCCAGCTAAGGGAATCAAGTGCGTTGAGCCTTACGAATTTAAAGAGACCTAGAGAGAGAGACTGTAACTATAACGCTTGGAGGGTGGATTCGTCTCAACTATATTCCTATCGGGGTCCGATAGTAGGTTAGTGTCTCAGTAGTGGCTTAATACAATGTGGTGTTCAAATCGGACGAGGTCCTGGAACAAAATTTCTAAGAGTTTTCCGTATTCAATCTAAATAGATATATCCATTTTATTGAATCGATTACGGTTGTTTTCCTCGATAGATAACAAAGAATTTTGGATTATTTGGATACTAAATTGATCTTGGATATTGATTTTGAGATCTTGTGTTTTTCCTCTTTATAATAAAGAAAAGACCCCTTTTGGTGAAGCCTTCTTTTGGTGAAGCTTTTCACATTATATTTTTCTTCTTATCTTTATATTTGGATTTTCGTTTTTGTTTTTCTTTTATTTCATGTTTGTACGTTTCAATCTAAATAGATAAACAAAAGCAAAAGCAAAACGGCTTTGGGTTTTTCCCCTCTACGATCATCATTTTATTGTAATGTCATCCATGATCCACGAGACAAATTGTTTTTTCTATTAGTTTGGGGCTTTTAGCATAAAAATTCCTTTCGTAAGATAGATAACAATTTTAATCACTTGGAAGAATTCCAAATGCCTGGATTATTTGATACGACATTTTTAAATTGATCTTGATATTGATTTTGCTTTTATCATTAGATATTTTCTTTTGATCCCCTTTTTATAACGATAATTTCATCAATTAATTGAGACAAAACTTTCAAGCGAACCCATAATGGGATACTCTAGTGTTCTATGCATCTTTATTATCTTTTTTGTGCTTTTATATATATGTATTTAGGTTTTTCTACCTTTATGACATTTTGAGGATCATTCATATAAGGGGTTTGTCCTGGATAATTCACTTGTTATTGTATAAACTTTTGTCTGATAAGAAAAGTAACCTCAAAGTTTGAAACACTACAAATCAAGAATGGCGCCGTATATTTGATGAATAAAAATGAAAGAGGAAACAAGTCCCCCAAATGCAACTATTAATGAGGGCCAACAGAACAAAGGTGGTAAGATCTATTTATTTATTCAGATATCATTCATAAATTCCATGTTAGTTTATTGCATCCTTTATGTAAAAAGTAATTGCTTTTAGCTCTTAGCTTCTCTGACAAAATGTCATAGTTATAACAACAACCTTACCACGCGTCAACAATTACTACCAAAGAAATGAATGATGTTGGTGCACAATGATAAATTTCTTAGTCATTGAAGAAAAAAATTCTTAGTCATTGAGGAAAAACAAAATAAAGCGGCATTGTAGTAAGACAACTTTGGACAGTTATTTAGACTTTGCGTGATTTACATTTAGAATTATTTGTTAATATGTTTATGCCACATTATCTCTTTAGTTAATGCTCTATCTTATAAGGATTGAACAACTTATAAACTTATTATATATCATTGTTTTACATGTGCGATGTATTTTTTTGAAACAAATCGATATTATCCTTTCTCCATGGTGGATGGATGTTATGTTCAAAGATTTTTTTTTTTTTCTTTTAAATAAAACAACTAATTATGAACTTTTATTTTTTTTTTTATTTCTCTTATGTAGCAAAATTCATTCTCATGAAGCCCTAGAACATTCATGAAAGAAAGAGACAAGAAATGCGCCTGATTGAAAGAAGAAGTTTACGGAACGCGGGAAGAGAGCAGATAAAAACGGCGTTCAAATTATCAAATGAAAATAAGAAAAGTAGGTGATGCAACTAATAATGAGGCTTAGTGGTAATATACATGTTTTTATTAGAGTTTCAATCAAATATTTCATAAATTGTTCTTCTTCGATGCAAAAAACAAAAACATTAAATTGGTCAAAAATGGGCATGTGAGGAAATATACTTGTTATTGGACCAATCTTTTGAAAAAACGCTATTTGAGTTGATTGTTAGTGAAAATGTCCTTTTCCACTTTTGTCTATGTTATCCCTCATTCCTGTGTATTACGGGACTGTGATGTTTTGGGAGGTTTCCTACCATAGTGCAAAACTTAAGGTTAGAAATTAAAAGTATGTCCATCTTGATCTCATTTACCTTAATTTATGTTTTATTTTCTTTGCATGCTTAGTATATTTGTACTCTTCCCATCTCCCATCTCACATGCACCGTGGAAAACGGTTGTGGCTTGGATTGACAAGTATGTGAAAGTGCCTAATGTTTTGTTGGTCCAACTTTGCATATCCACTTAAACCTTCATAGAAATCCTAAACTCTACAGCATCTTCAACACAACCTGAAATATGTAGTGGTTTATCATCATGTAATTTTTTTCCTACTACCATATTACTTTGTAAATGAAAAGTATACTTGTTTTTCTCCGATAACACTCCAAAGAACCCCGCACTATCCGAAATAGATCAAGAACGAATAAATACACAAATGCAATCCGTAAGATCTCTTTTCATAACCACATGCCTTTGATAATTTTGCAATGGGTTTGAATTTCTTTGGTTTTACTTCATGATTCTATAGGGATGGGAGAGTGATTCCAAGCCCACAACTGGGAGATTAATCCAACCGTTCAATCTATATTTTCAACTCTAAGGTCTTCTCTTTCAGATACGTCGTATTTTAAACTAAATTTCTTTAAGTCAACTTTAACTATGGTCATATTTAAGTTCTCTCTTTGTTTTACTTTTCTTTGAAATGCAGCCCTGAGATCGCTTTAATAACTGGGAAGGAAATGGCAACACAAATTATAACATTATATGCTTCCATTGACGAGATTTCTAAAAACAATATTTCATAGGTTCACACACCCTTAAGTTTGATTTCTAACCCCGTGTCTACAGAATGAAACACATATTTGATGCTATCAACAAGAATACCTTAAACTTTATATACTATAATACTCAATATCATTTAGGATTTTGGAAAAAATTTCTGTACACTAGTAAATACGCATTGGTAGATTTCTATGAAGGTTTAAGTCGCAGCGCCAAGTTACTACCAAACCTTTCAATCCAAGCCTCTATACAAAGAGATGATTGGAAGCAGCAAACAAATACCCAAACTATCTTCTGACTATTTGGGCTTCCAAAAGTAAAAAAGAACTTCTGGATTGATATCCAAACATGATATTAGAGATTGGGAAAGCGAAATGTACCTACTAGATTTTGATGGGCTTCTCCTGTATTTCACTATTATATAAGGATGTCGATCAGGCAAACTACTAACCGGTATCTGTGACGTGTTATTGAAAGACCCATAAATTCCCAAGAATGCTATTTAGTTTGTATGAATGCTATGGTTCAAGGGTGAAAATGGTGCTAGGCCACCAATCGCGTGGAAGAAGCTGAGTTACGTCATTTTTCGTTTATTATTGACCATTGAATAAGCATACTTTAACTGGTTAATCCCAACTCAATTCTCAATTCGTTACTATAATATCAAATATACCGTGTGACTTGAAATCTATCATTATGACTACATATTTTTTTTGAAGCATGAAAATGTTATTATTAGAATTAAGCGGTAATTATACGAAGGTAGGCGATTCCCAAAAGGTCATGCATATTATTTGATTGTTGCATGGTGGGATTGTATTATGACTATACATCTGCCTCTGCCTCTGCCTCTGCCTCTGATTTTATTTTATTTTTTTGGCGTCCCAAAATAATTCCCTGTAAACTAAAATCTATTCAAATACTCGAAGTCTGACTGATAACCCAGAGATATATAGTTACGAAAATTTGAATTGCAATTCCATATCTACCTCTTAACGTAAATTTTCTACTTCAACCCAAAATTGTTTTTGTGATTGTAAACTGCCTTATGACCCAAAATTTGCACTCACAACAACAAATATTTGCTCAGTGATTTTAAATTTATCTCCATGAGAAAGACAAACCATGTGACTCAAGATTTTCCAAACCAAAATATGTCACTTTGAAGTCGAAATCCTCGATATTGCCCATAATCTATTAAGCAACCTTTTTTAGAAAAAAAGTTGGGTTAAAGTCCAAAGGTTATATTAAAGTCTAAATCTCAAAGAGATCCACTACCTACAATCGCAGGTACCTACGAAAAAAAAAAAAAACAAAAAAAAAAAAAAAACGAAAAATCTCCCACCCAGATGCTGACAAGTTTCGAACTCAAATCGATGATATCATCACCCCAAGACTTTACTAAGAAACGTAATATTCATTTACATGGACCTATAATCAGTCTCATAATCCAGATGGATTATTAATCAAAGCCATCATGGCCTCCATTGTGGCTTAACATTTGTGCTACCGTCTAAAACTTGCCAAGCGACCCATAATGTGCTTAGTGATCCAAACCTCAGTTGGTAGTAGTGACAGTATGCATGGCTCAAGTGTTTTGTATTAACTGTTGTATTATATGTGTCTGCCCTAGGTCTTTTATTTGTGTGCTCTTAGTCGTTGTATCCGTACAGATTGTGTGTTTTCACATGATAGCCTGTACTGAGAATTATCTTGTATAAGAAGAGCTTTATCTTCTCTGTGCTGTTTCAGTGAGAAAGGATTTCAGTGTTTCATTTCAGTCAACTATGGTATCAGATACAGAAACAGAGTTTCTCTGGCAGGATCTTGGTCACCGTCTTCCGCTTCTTTGCAAAATTTTCATCAGATTATCTCTCTTCTTCAACACATCATCAATCTCAGGTCTTTTTCCTGCAATTCATCTTTCTCTTCTAGTTTTTTGGTCTTGATCTTGTTTGTTGTTTTCAGATCTACTTTCTTTTGTGTTTTGCAAATCTTGCATGATTCAAGAATTTCCATCCAACTCTATGGAAAATCCTACTGCTTTTTTCAATTTCCAAAGTTCCATTAAATCAATTAACCAGTATTATTCAACTCAAACTCAAAGATGATAATTTCTTGATCTGGAAATCTCTTGTTCTTCTTGTCATTCGTAAATTCAAGATAATGAAATACCTTGATGGATCTTTTCCTTGTCCTACTCAATTTACGTCTCCAATAAATGAAATCAATGGAATTGAATCCACTTTACACTGACTGGATGGATGATGATGCAACTATTATTCTTTGGCTCAATTCTACAATCTCCGATTCGGTAATTGCATACTTTGCTTCGGCTTCTTCTTCGTTTGAACTATGGAAATGTATTAATGATCGCTTTGCTCGAGTTTCTTCTACACATTAGATTCAATTATGAACTACACTTATTTGTATCAAACAAGGTGATAAACCAATTTCTTCACTTCTCAATGAGATCAAGCTGCTTTCAGATCAACTTGCAGCTGTTGGATCTAAAGTCTCAGATGATGAATTGGTTGTCATTACTCTTGGTGCTTTATCTGCTGACTATGCTTCATTTGCTACATTTATACGTGTTAGATCGCTCCTCTGTATCAAGTATGGAACTTCACAATATGCTTATCGGTGAGGAATCGGATTGAATCGCTTGATCTAAGACTCGTGATGAGGAATCTACTCATAGAGCTTTTGCTGCTCAATATGGCAACTTTCGTGGTTCTGGTAGAGGTTTTGGTCGAGGTTATCAGCCTAATGATTTCAGAGGTCGTGGTAGAAGTCAATATTTCTCAAGGAGAGGTTCATCTCAAGGTTTGCTACCTTCTCCTTCTTCACAATCTATTACTAGAACTGCTTCTTCAAACCTATCATCTGGGAATCGTCCTACTTGTCAAATTTGTGGCAAATATGGACATGATGCACGTGAATGCTGGAATCGACTCAACTTTGCTTATCAAGGCAATGATCCACCAAGAAACATTCATGCTATGCTTGCTTCTGTAAATATTTTTGGTGAGAATCCCTGGTACATGGACTCAGGAGCCAATCATCATTTAACTGGTGATGTTAGTCATTTGGATGCTTCAACTTCAACATCTTACACTGGCAATGACTTAGTTACTACAGCTAATGGTGAAGGTATGTTTGTTTCTGGCCATGGTTCTATCACTTTAACTTTTCCTTCCAAAAATTTCCACTTAAATAGAATTCTTCATGTTCTTAAAGCCTCTCACAACCTCATTTCAGTTCATAAGTTTGCTAGAGACAATTATTGTTCTCTAACTTTTACATCCACTGACTTTTGCATAAAGGATCCGAGATCGGAATATTCTCTTCAAAGGGCCCAGTGAAAATGGTCTCTACCCAATACAAAGTTCTACTCCTTTTTCAAAACAAACTTTTTTCCAAAGGTTGTCGCCATCTCGAAGTTTGGCATAAAATATTAGCACATCCTTCTTTTGAGTCTTTTAGTAAAGTCTGTAGAACAATAAAGCTTGACAATGTCATGTCAAAGCCTATTATGTGCAATGGAAGTCAATTGGGAAGGTCTCATAAACTTCCTTTTCAATTTTCATCTTCTGTTTCTTTATTTCCATTACAGTTGTTGCATCTTGATGTTAGGGGCCCTGCTCCAATTAACTCTGTAAATGGTTACAAATTCTATGTCAATATTATTGATGACTAGACTAAGTTTTGTTGGGTTTTTCCACTCACTGCTAAATCAGATTTCACTTCTATTTTTCTTTAATTTAAAACCACTATGGAAAACCAACTTTCTACTACCATCAAAGTTATTAGAACAGATGGTGGTGGTGAATTTTTGAATCATGAACTTGACTCTTTTCTTTCTTCTTATGTCATTCTTCATGAACTCACATGCCCTCATACACCAGAACAAAATGGTGTAGCTGAATCCAAACACAAGCATTTACTTGATATTACCAGAACTTTTCTTATCCAAGCTGGTTTACCTCTTTCATATTGGTTTGATGCTTTGGCCACTGCCAATTACACCATCAATAGATTGCCAACCAAATATTTACACTCACTTTACCCTTTTGAGAAATTGTTTAACAAACCACCTGATATTCACTTTCTAAAATCTTTTGGCTGCCTTTGTTTTCCTTGGCTTAAGCCTTATGTCTCTAATAAACTGCAACCTAGGAGTACTAAGTGCATTTTTCTGGGTTACAATTCTCAAAGTAAGGGCTATAGGTGTTTGGATCCTATTGCACATAAAGTTTTTATCTCCATACATGTTGTTTTCAATGAACATGTCTTTCCATACACTTGTCTTACCTCCACTACTACTCTCACTCAAGTTCTCTCTAATTTTGATATATCTCTTACTCTACTAGATGTATCTCCATCTCTTTCACCCTCTCCACCACTTTCTACTCCTTCTGTCACTTCAGACACTTCTTCTTCACCTTCCATTCTTTCCAATTCTACATCACCTCAGGGAACCATGATCACTAACACTCATACTATGACTATAAGAGCCAAGAACAACATCTACAAGCCTAAGGTTCTTTTCTCTACTAAGCATACTCTACCAGCTGCTTATATGGCAACTATTGCTCCTCCTACACCAACATGCTACTCTTAAGCTAAGAAAATTCCAGTTTGGTGTGGTGCTATGGATGAAGAACATACTGCTCTTCTTAATGCTGATACTTGGACCAAAGTGCCACCACATCCTTCACAGAATTTAGTAGGCTGCAAATGGGTTTATAAAGTGAAACATAAGGCTGATGGAACTATTGAGAGACATAAAGCCAGGCTTGTTTCTAAAGGGTATCATCAACTTGAGGGTCTTGATTATACAGATACTTTCAGTCCTGTGGTAAAGCCAACTACTATCAGAATTGTCCTTGCTTTAGCTATGAAATTTAATTGGGATATTAAGAAGCTTGACATAAGCAATGCTTTTCTTGATGGAGACCTTAAAGAAGATGTGTATATGGTTCAACCTCCAAGCTATGAAGACAAGGATCATCCTGAATATGTTTGCAAGCTCAACAAATCTTTATATAGGTTAAAACAGGCCCCAAGGGCTTGGTATGAGAAACTTGCAGATGCTCTCATTTCTCTTGACTTCAAACCCTCATTAGCTGATCCATCTTTATTTGTTCAGAAGTTAGGGTCCAAGCTTACTAGCATGCTTGTTTATGTGGATGACATCATTATTACTGGGAATGATGTCTCTCACTACAACAAGATCATTCTTCATCTGAGTACTCTTTTCTCTGTCAAAGATCTTGGTGCTTTACATTTTTTCTTGGGATTGCAAGTAACCAAAAATACCAAAGGTTTGTTTCTTAGTCAAACAAAATATGCCATTGATCTGCTTCAGAAATTCAATCTTGTTGGAATCAAGCCCTGCACATCTCATTGTCTAGCAAATTTCAAACTTTCTGCTTCATATGGAGATCATCTTCCTAATCCTACTAAATACAGGTCTCTTGTTGGCTCTCTGTAATACTTAACTTGGACAAGACCTGATATCAGTTTTTCATTCAATCAAATTTGTCACTTACCATGCATGCTCCCACTCATCAGCAGATCTTCAAGCCGCTAAGAGGATTCTCGATATATTAAAGGCACTCTTGGTCATGGTCTTCTATTCTCTCCAGTGTTTTAATGCTTTACAAGGATACACTCGATGTCGACCGGGTGGGAATCCAGATGATAAAGATCCGCAGTGGTTATTGTATTTTCTTTGGAGGCAATCCAATTTCTTGGTCATCCAAGAAACAACCTCTCAAGTTTCAAGTGAAAAGAGGCAGAGTATAGATGACTTCATCCACTCTCGCGAGGTACTGGATCTCATATTCCCAAGGATCTCTATATTCTTGTTCCTATTCATCCTTCCATTGCCTGTGACAACAAAAGCTCTATTGCCTTAGCTTCTAATCCAGTTTTCCACAGCAGAATCAAACATCTTGCTCTTGATTTTCACTTTGTGAGAGAATTAGTTCAGTCCAAAAATTTGCAGGTTGTGTATATTTCCACTCTTCAACAAGCAACATATATTTTCACTAATGGTCTAAGTACTCCTCGCTTTGAGTTTTTAAAACACAAGCTGAAAGTGCCACAACCACTTCAGCTTGAGGGGGGCTAGTGACAGTATGCATGGCTCAGGTGTTCTGTATTAACTGCTGTATTAAATGTGTCTGCCCTGAGTCTTTTATTTGTGTGCTCTTAATCATTGTATCCGTACAGATTATGTGTTGTCACATGACAGCCTGTACTAAGAATTGTCTTGTATAAGAAGAGCTTTCTCTTCTGTGTTGTTCCAATGAAAAAAGGTTTCAGTGTTTCATTTCAATCAACTATATAGAACTAGTGCCTCGATATTTATAAATGACTAAAATATTGAAATTTATAAATGACTAAAAAAATTCCCATAACCAAAATTTATCTAGCGGCCAAAACCACAATAGCTCGTAATTCAAATTCGCCATCATAAATCAACTGTGGCTCATCACATCTGAATTTGTCACCCAAAACCTCTCATACCGTGAAAGAAAACAAAAGATGCCTCAGAACCCGAAATTTTGTCCAAGTAACCAAATCTGCCATGTGCCAGATGCGCGTCAGAAGCAGCCAGACACGCAACTCTTGCAAGAAAACAAACGTCGATATACTTCAACCATACTTCTGAACTACCATCCACGAGGGAGAAGTTCAACTACCGATCAAGGTATTCAACTCTAAAAAAACCCTAATTTTTTATTTCCGTAACTCATCGAATCATTTTTCGTTTCATTTTCAAATTGAAATCACTATTTGGTTTTTTAGGAGTAATGGAGAACAAGGGGCTATTGCAAAGTAAAGAATTGTATCAGGTATTGGTTTTTTCACCTTTGATTTTGGTTCTTTACATCATTTTGATGATTGGGTTTGGGGATTTTCTTCTGTAATGCTCTATTGATGTCTATTTGAATTTGGGTATTCTGAAATCATGGTTTAGTTCTAATTTTAAGAACACTTTTTTTTTTTTGTCTAGTATATCTTGAACACTAGTGTATACCCACGAGAATCAGAATTTCTCAAGGAGTTGAGAGATGCTACTGCGGATTATCCAGGGTAATTCATTTCATCTTCTCCGCTTTCGTTGTTAAACCTGTCGATACTAAGCTTGTACTTATGGTAACTTAACAATCCAGGGCTTTGATGGGTACTGCACCAGATGCTGGTCAGTTAATGACATTGCTTCTGGGTCTTGCCAATGCAAAAAAGACGATTGAAATTGGGGTTTTCACAGGATACTCTCTTCTCCTCACTGCTCTTGCCATACCTGAAGATGGGAAGGTTTGTTCGTTTGTCCATGTGATTCCGTTTATCGATTCATATCTTTCATTCTATTCCTTACTAAGAATGGTTTTTGTGCACAATGATGCAGATTACAGCTATTGATGTTAGTCGGAAAGCATATGATGACATAGGATTACCAATTATGCAAAAGGCTGGCGTTGAACATAAAATTGATTTTGTTGAGTCTCCTGCTCTTCCTGTACTTGACAAACTGTTGGAAAATGTAAGTACTAAGAATCACTGAAATAGATAAAAAAGGAAATGAATCATTGTGACGATGACTTGTAGGTAGTTCTTATCTTTAACAATGTCTTCTATTCATATATTATTGTTGCCAATATGTTGCAGACAGAGAATGAAGGAACGTTTGACTTTGCTTATGTCGACGCAGACAAGGTTAACTACTGGAATTATCATGAGAAATTGCTGAAACTGTTGAGAATTGGTGGTGTCGTAGTTTATGATAACACTTTGTGGGGAGGATCAGTGGCTATGAGCGATGAATCTTTGGTTCCAGAGCACTACAGAGCCTCTAGGCGTTACTCAATCGAGTTTAACAAGCTTATAGCAGCTGATTCTCGCATTCGGATATCACAGGTCCCAGTTGGTGATGGTAGCACTGTATGCGTTCGTCTTCATTAGTTGCTTGTAGTTTCTTATATGGTGACAAGCTCCAATCAGGAATCAACTGTAGTGTTGGCTGTCTTTGTTAATGACTGATTACTGAGAATAGATTTAGATTACTGGAATAAATGGAGATTTGCTTAATTCTAGAGTGGGAGTGAGAGTCGTTTTAGACAGGAGTGAGAGCGTGTAGGTGTATGATGTCCTTCTCCATTTTCCAGATTTCTCGGCTTGAGGACAAGCCGTGTTTGAAGGAGACTGGATCTGGGATGTAAGAACACCGGCATACTGTGTTGTCTAAACTAGTTCTTTCTGAAGTATTTTTATTCTGCAACTGTTGGATGTTTTCCTTAATTAGTTGTGTTGCCTTATTTTAGAAATCTAATCCCAAGTACCTGGTGTAGAACTATTTTTCCGTTCATTCACTATTAAGTATTTCAAGGTGGTCAATCCTCGATCCGAGGAATTTTGATTGTTTTCAGTTAAAGAAGAAGAATTGGTTATATGTTTGAGGCATCGAAGGTAGTTCAAGCAACATCTTGATTGAGAAAGAAGGTAGAAGTATTCAAGGAACCACATAACCTGCAGAATTTTGTTCAAGCTACACTCCCAGCTAATCAAGTGAAAGGTGCTACAAATTGTTGTTTCTGGTGAAGGTCGTCATTGGTTGGACGATGCGATTCAGATTATAACCAAGATGGCAGCTTCTGATGGAGTAAGAATTTTTTGGGTTGGACTAAATGAGTTTATATCAACTCCTGCTGTGTCTGTTGTTATAGGGAACGAATCTGCGGAGATGGATCAAAGGCAGCAGGAGCTTTCAAATTGACAGCAAGTCGCAACCTTGGTGGTCCTCATGAGGATTTTGGAATCAAATGCAACATGGAAAATGGTAGACCCGTTTCTGAGGGCGTTATGGATAAGATCTAGCAGAACACAACAACAATGAAAGAATCCTACATTGAAGAAGGTCTCTCAGATGTGGTTCTTTCTGCTGATGGAGTAATAAAGTTTGGGAGAGCCCGGGGGAGAGTTTCACATTGATGTTTTTGATTCAGCCAATCACCATGTGAAGTTGATGAAGTCGATTTCTGGTTTTCAGTCTATTCAGAGTTGGTTGCATCTCCAAAGTTCACTTTCTGTAATGACGCAATTCATGGAGTAGCTGGAGCTTATGCAAATCGCATTTTCATTCAAGAGCTTGGTGCACAGGAATGTTTTATAATAAACTGTGAGGACGACTCTGGAGGAGGTCATCCAGACCCAACCGACTTGTGCCAAGGAGTTGGTTGCCGGTATGGGGTTGAGTAAAGCTATCCCTGAAGCCCATCCATCAGAATTTGGTATCACTGCGGAATGTGAACATGGTCCTCCGTAAAAGGTTTTTTGTGACTCCATCAGATTCTGTAGACATTATTGCTGCAAATGCTGTTAAAGCCATTTTTTATTTCTCCTCTGGCTTAAAAGGAGTAGCCAGGTCCATGCGCATACCTACATCAGTTGCTCTTTGATGTTGTAGAAAAACACTTGAATTTGACATTCTTCGAGGCACCCCAGTGGCTGGGAATTCTTCGTGAACTCAATGGAACTTAATGGACACTGGAACTGGTTCAGACCATATTCGTGAGAGGATGGAATATGGGCAGTTTTAGCCTGGCTGTTGATTCAATTGCCTACGGTTGTAAAAGATAAGTCTTCTAAAAGATGAATTCGTCACTGTTGAAGATATAATTCGTCTACTTGTGGTCGCCAGTCCAAAAATACGACGTCTCCATTAAAAATACTGAATTTTGATGGGCCTTTTCAGCAAGTTTTCTGTTGGGCTCTGGTTTAACTCCCCCAAGGTAGAATTGTTTATTTTACTCAGGTGTCAAGCAGTGAGGGGTGAGCAATTGGCACGTAATCCGCGGATTTAACCATTAACCAACCATTCTTTTGCGGATGGATGTCCGGACCGTTCGTTAATGGTTGGATGCGGATGGAATTCTTGAAACCCAACGGATTACGGATCGGGCCCGGATGCAACCTAAAAATCCGTTGGACATCCATATCCGTTATATCCGTTAAATTAAGAGCATTTATATAGTTTTAGAAAATACTATGAATCATTTAGAAATTTTTAAGGTGTTTACGTGGGGTGTTGTATATGGCATTTTTATATTTGTATTCATATATAGGTATGTATGTTGTGGAACTAGAAAATAGAGAAGGAAAGACACAAAGTAGAGACGAAGAAGCGGAGAAAATCTTATTAGATGTGTATAATAGACTAACATTAGAGCCTCTATTTATAGGGCTAGACACAAGGGCATCCCAGTAATAAACGGGATTTGTCCTAGATATTCTTAACATAATTACACGTTTATAACACTCCCCCTGATGACATTGTGTCTAAGCTAATTACAAACGGACCAGGAAAACTCAAAAGAGAAAAACCTGAATTTGCATAAGCATGTAAAGACTCGAAAAATTGTTGGACACAAAAATGTTGCCTCATTAAAACCTTGACAAGGAAAACCCATTGGGACAAAACCTTGACGAAGGAAAAAGAGTACAACTCGATCAAGTCCAGTGAATGCACCTTAATTTGATGATGGCGCTCCCCCTGATGAGTACTTCAATAAATTATTGGCTTGCAAATCTTTGAGTCGAGACTTCCCAATTTCGGTGAACGAATTTCTTGAATGTAGAATATATTTGTTCCGATGAAGTCTTCTTTTGTGTTAGTCTTCTAATAGAAGTGTACTTGAATCTTCAAGCTTCTCCAAATTCATTGAGAACTTATGTCTTGGTTTGCTATCTTCGAAGATAATTTGCATATGTAGTTGACGTAGTTTCTTCAACAAGGTGCCAATATGTAGTTACAGTACCAAAGGTGAACAAAATTTGTGATCATACCTTATATGGATCAGAATGATATCCAAATTCATAGGAGAAGTTTATGTTGATGTGGTCTAACAAAATGATCTAGTTAATGGTGGGAATCCACCAAATAACCGAAATCGATACAACTCCCCCTTGGATGACCACCATGTTGAATTAAATTTCCTCGCTAAAACCTCGCCAGTAAAACCCAATGGGAAAAAACTTGGACAAAGGAAAAAGAGCACAAATATCAACATTTTGAAATAAAATAAAATGTCATGTTGCCTCGTTAAAACCTTGTCAAGAAAACCACATGGGATAAAACCTGAAACAAAGGAAAAAGAGTACAACTTTTGAAGATTATGGATGCTAACTCAACTATATGATTATTACAAAAAAAAAAAAAAAAAAAAAAATGAGCATCAAAATCATAACTCTAGTCTATCTCAAAGACCAGTTTAAGCTAGCATAATTCTAACTGCAGATTTAAGAAAGAAAAGAAAATAGAATTTATGCTGCTAAAGCGTGGATTTTGGTGTTTTTAAGGACTCCTCAAGAGACCTATAAAGCTGATATCATCAACTAATTAATTCTGATTTTTGGTCTTGTACCAAATTTCTAAAAACACATAAAGGATTGTTAAACCTTATGTAAGAAAATAAGGTGGCTGCCCAAATATAATTTGAAAATCCTCCAAGGATTACAAATTTAATATGTTCTCCTACCACATTTCTTGTGTGAATGCAATATGAGTCCTTCAACCACGCCATGTGCATTGTATAAAGAGAACAATTAATAAATCAATCCTAGGGTCTCAAAATAAATAAGACCACGAAACGAATACATTTCGTATAACGACGCAATATGACTACACCAACTTTTTAATTAATAGGCTTGGCATTTTTAAGGTGATAAGTTTTGGATCCAAAATTACGCCAATCGAGAAATTAATCCAACATAATTTGGATTATATGCCAACCAATCACATATGTCGATATTCATCTGCATAGGGGGTTCAAAACCACCATCATTTATTTCAGTAGCTACTTTGAATGAATATTCGACAATATATTAATTAATTATGATCCCACATAATTCTCAAGTGTATGCATATCTTGAAGAAAAAAAAATCATAGAATTGCTGGTACCGGCTACAGGGCATAATAATCTCCCCATCTTCCAAGAGGAGATATGAACTATGAGAATGTGGATCTTGTTTTGATAGACTCTATTGAAGTACTATATGTAGCTTACTCTAAAATGCTACTTCTTGCTATATGTGGTTGGATTTGCCTTTCAAGTGGCAAAAGCTTATATAAAAGCAAAATGAGATATTTCACACCTATTGATAGTGACAGCCTTTTTTTCGATTTGATCATTTTGGGAGAGAAATTGATATAACTTTTAAGTTAATTAACACAAGATTCTGATAGTGTGTATGCCCTCCCCCATCATGGTGGAAATTTTCTTTTATCTCATATACGAAAACTTCAAGTTTCGTAAAGTATTATCCGATTAATTCGAGACATATACTCATTAATGAAATATGTCTTTCGACATTAAAAAAGAAAATGTAGTCTTAATAGACATACATATTTAACATCAACCATGGATTACATTTGGAAACCCAAAATCAATTGATACAAAAGAAATTAGGATAAAATTATGGACACTTATATATGTTAGCAAAAGAAATTTATAGAAAGATCAATTAAGTCGCTCAAGGACTAAATATATATAGGCTAACAAGCCGGGTGCGCACCCTTTGATCTTTAGTATCCAATTCCAACTACAAGTAGAACAACTTCAATTTTGGAGAATAATACAAGGAAGAGAACTAAAAATTGATAAATATCCCTCAGGAAAGCAGCAATTCTCCATCTCATTGATGTTTGCAATTGTGAATACATGATAATGACATCTCATCCTTCTAGGATTTACAGAGAAACCAGTTTTGGTTGGCTTATATGATTCTTTTTAAGAAAATAAAGAAATCATTGTCATTACTTTGAAAGAACAAAATCCATTATGTGGTCGAATAATTCACTCCTTTTTGGCAAAAATTTAGAAAATATGCCAATCTATGGAAACGATGGAGAGAATTAGCACCAATTACTTTATATGATTTATCAAACTCTCGTATCGACAAAATAAAAAAATCATCGTTTTAGTCATCGCAATGGAAAAATCCACTTTTGTGGTCGATGTATGGTTTCTTGTAAAGAAATAGAAACCAATTACATGATCCTTATCTAACGCACAAGGATACCAAATTTAATTGTCCTTAGGTTTTTCAACCATGCATGTAATTAAATATCGTAATGGTAGCTAAATAGCGATGACACCAATTCTTTGGTGATTACAGTTTCATTATTGGAATAGAACCCGTAAACCATCTCTGGATGGATTTCTGTTTTGTACTTTCTCCATGTATAAAGATTAGATAATAAAGAAAAATAGGGTGAAAAGATCGATCTCATGTACTTGATAAATATATATAGTAAATAAAAAAAACATTAAAAATACTAACCATTCACATAATATATATATATAAAAAGAAATATTAAAGTTTCAAGGTGGGACAAAAAAACCCTTGAGCCTCCACCGTCTATTGTAGTAGTCGTAGACTCCCCCGTAAGCACATGGATGCTTTGTCATCCAAAAAAACGGCATTGTCTCAATTGTTTTCGGCAACCATGAATGCATACACATATAAAGACAAAAGTTAGGGTACTGTTCAATGATCAAACTATAATTATAATGATTTGGTTTGTAAATCAAACGCTAAGATATAACAATTAAAGGAGAATAAGGTCAGAAGACACCGATTATTTTTTTCTTTTGTTTTGTTTTCAACGCCTGCCGCGTTCTTGAAAGCGATTTCAAAGCTCAGTGTAAATCGTGTTGATAACGTGTTGTGGAACTAGAAAATAGAGAAGGAAAGACACAAAGTAGAGACGAAGAAGGGGATAAAATCTTATTAGATGTGTATAATAGACTAACATTAGAGCCTCTATTTATAGGGCTAGACACAAGGGCATCCCAAGAATAAACGGGATTTGCCCTAGATATTCTTAACATAATTACACGTTTATAACAATGTATGTTTTATAAAGAGTCATTTGTGTTGGTTTTATTTTCTTTACTATAAATTTTAACTAAAATAAATCCGTCGGATTATCCGCATGAGTTTATCAACGGCTAGTCATGGACTGTGTGAATGTTTAAGAAATGTTTTCAAAGTCCGGAAGAATATGGAATTTGGGTACCAAAAAGTGGAACACGGCACTGGTAGTATGAGTTTATCAACGAATTGGCTGTATTTGGACTCGAAATTTGAGGGAGAAATCGGCCATAACTAGAGTGTTGCTTTTTTTTTTTTTTTTTTTTTGTTATTTCTCTTTGAAACTTTTGGTGATGATCAGATGAGGTGTTGCTTGGTCTTGGTGTTGAATTACGGGGATCAAAAAGAGCTTGGGGAAAAGATGGGGTTGATTCAAATTTGTTAGTTTGATGGTTTCCATTGGAATTTATTGAAACAAGTTTCGTGATAAAATTTTTGTGCTTCTGAGTTCTAATCATACCGGTGACCGTATCCTCTCACTGGACTAATAAAATGTTGTTCCCGGTGAGAAGTTAAAAGCTTGGGTCGGTTTCTGTTTGGTATTGGGACAGAGTTTTGAATCCTAAAACTAGCAAGTTAATGAATAGCTAGTATTGATAAGGTTTATAGAATCTTAGACAATTTACGAATGGGTTTGTATTGAATTGGGAAATTATTGCAGGGAAGGAGCTACTGTATGTGGTTGCAAAATCAGTTGCAGAGATGTCTTGGCATCAACAGAAAAAATGCACACAAGTTGTTTGTTAATATGCGTGAACCACTATTTCTCCGCAGCTTCAACTGAGTCCGATTCAACTCGTAAATGATTTAGTGAGTTAACTCGTTTTGTTTAGGTCCTAGTCAGAACGGGGTTTTAAATTGTCTTTTCCTTGGGATAATTGTTGCCACCAATGCACTAACTGCCGTTAGCAAAAAATTGGATGGAAATGGTCAAATTGCGGGCATTTAATATATATTGAAAAAAACGTGAGCATTTTCTTAATTGCATTTCTCCACATGGACATTTTATTAAAAACCCCTAATTTTTTTTTTGCATCACTATCGAGCTTCTAGCACAGCTAAACACTTGGCCTCTTCTAGATTCCTTGCTACGCGTTTGACTATTTTGCAACCCTTATAGCTTCCTGCACCTGTAGTCATGTAAATACCAATATATTATTAGTATTTTTATCAAATGACGTATCACAGGAAATCAAAGTGCAATCATTAGGAAGGTTTTTCATAAGCACTTGATTAAAGGCACTATTAGTCTGATTACTCGTAGCTCTGTTAGAAGAGTTAACTCACTGAGCATTATCATAGGTCATCGAAGCTACAGTATCATTGGCAAGCCTTGTAGCTAATCTAGCAATTGCAAAAAAGCCGAGTAGTTTTCTGTAGAAAAACCTTAAAGCATCTATCTCTCCAGATACTCCAAGTTGTAGTGAGGATTTCTATCTGGATGTTTACATCTTGTATTATCTATCCATTTTCCTATCCAATCCTTGATGGTAGGGTTAGTATCTGCATCCTGCAAAGTGATAAACCCATTTGGAGTGGAGTACCAAACAGAGTTTGCAAATTGACAATGTAGAAGGAGATGTTCAGTAGTTTTATTAACATTACTACCACACATACTGCGCGTAATATCATTGTTAGTCACATATTGAGATAACCTTAACTTCGTTGGCAGAATGTCTAATACATTTTCATAGGAAGAGCTACACTATAGGAAGAAGATGATCTTTCCATAAAGCTTTAAAAATAGGAACATGATTAGGGTTCACAACACCATCAGAATCTACACTTGTCAGAGCTATATACGAAAATTTTACAATGAAAATTCCATTTTGTGAAAAGGTCCAGATCAATCTATCTTCACCAATATATGGTATTATGTGAAAATCCTATCATCATTTTCTCTAGTGAAATAAGCATATAACATAGTTTCATTCTATTGCTTGGTATCTTGGTTTATGAAACCAGCAACAACTAGATTAGGGTTAGGGTATTGGACACAAGTTGCGGAAGAGACATTAGGTATCCAACTATCACCAAAATCACTAATACTCTTATCATTTTTAACTTCCCAAAAAGAATTTTATTTCAAACCCAAGACGACTCCTGGTTCTTTTTGTAATGTAAAGGATGATTATGGCTAAAGTATTTGCATTTCAATATCTTAAACCATAACTCATCAAAACCATGAATTAAATGCCAAGAAAGTTTTGACAATAAAGCCGAAATAAATTTTTTTAGATCACGGAAACCTAGACCTCCTACATGCTTATGAGTAGAAACCTTTTGCACTGTTTCATATAATTTTCACCAAAAGTCCCTCTGAGATTTTTCCATTTGGTAAATAATACGGTCAGGAATCAAAAAGGAGTTCATATGGTAGATGGAGGCCAATTTCAGGACATGGTGCACCATTACTGACCTACCTGCTTGAGAGAAATGTTTACCTTTCCAATTTGCTACACTATTATCAAAGTGATCAACTAGGTAAGCAAAAGATTCATTTTTATTCCTGTTAATGAAAAGAGGTATACCTAAATATTTATCATTTTGGTCAATTTTCTTAACATCAATGATTCTTATAAGGGAGATACATTTATCTGGATGCACTTTTTTGCTGAAGAAACATCAAGATTTATCAAATTTTATCATCTGTCCAGAAACTGAACTAAAAATATTGATGGCCTCCACCAGATTTTCCTATATATGCAAATAATACTACATTAGGTTTTGTGGAAAGAGAGGACTCCTATTTGGGATTCTACAGAAATTTTCCACAAAAATTAATACGAATGCAAATGTCTTAGTACAAAGAAATGATATCAAGGGAAAATACGCAAATAATGAATTCTCTATTTTATGCATAGACTTATGGCCAGGCCTAATAATTTTCATAATTCATAACAAAGTTGTTATAGAGCTTGAATAAAAGGAAAAAAAAAAATCATCATTCTTGAGATGAGGCAGACAACGTAGGTAACAATCAGCCTTAATCATGTTCAGGAGATGTATCGATCATCCTAGTGCCCTTTCCCACTCTTAGAGGGTCCTGAATATGATGGTTTGATATCCTTTGGAGGACGTGTATCGCCGGCATGCCTTTTCCCTCTCTTAGAGGGTCCAGAATATGTTTTGATTTAGAAAATTTATTTTCATTATATTATGCTAGGAGATATTTCATTAAAGAGGTAAGAAAATATAAAAGATCTTGTTTTAAATGTGGTAGATATTACTATCCCATGCTAATTTAAGACTTCGAGTAACCCGTGAGTGGCGGTGCAACTATTAATGACACCCAGGGCCAGTCCTGAGTTATCCATGGCCCAATGCTAAGAGAAAAAAAAGCGGTCCTTTATTCTGAACATAGACCCTCTAATTATGTTTTCATAATGATTAAAGGTCCTACATAATATGGGCTTTAGTGGCCTGTTGCACAATGTGGCCCAATACCTTACATTGCCTGTTGGGCCTAAGGGCCGGTCCTGACAGCACCCATACAAATGGTAAGGGGAAACCACAACATTAGTATCTGTAACACCCCGAGTTCCGGTGAGATAAGGATGAGGAGTAAGGATAAGCACCTCTACCTTATTCTCAGGAATAACTACGGATATATCAAAGATCGAGTCTCTTTCCTCTGCAGTTGAATCCTTGTACACGATTATTCTTATTATGTATGAGTAGTCTGAATCCTAGCGTAATCTATACGTTTCAAAGCGGAGGCAAGTCGTACTCAATATGACTGATGAGCCGAGGTTGATTATCAAACTAGCATGACCATCCTTACTTAGATCGGAGGCGAGTCGTACTCATTATGGCGAGAAGAATCATTCCAAAGGTGTGGTACTCAGTACGGCATGTGTAGTTCTCAGTACTACAGAAATTTGGCCGAAGTCGTTGCAGTCATGGACATCGGAGAGTGCGGAGGGCGAATACTCAGCGTTACGAGAACCTAGCCGGGCCTGCAGAAGAACAATGAAACAGGCCTAACACTCAGTACTGTTGAAGCCACCCGAGACCCGAGATAACGCTAAGAAGTATGGATTTTTCAAACGACCCCGAGTGGCGCTGGGGAGTTTTTAGTTTAACAGATGTTTTACTCTGAGAGGATCGAAAGATACCTTTCTCCTTCGAGGGGAACGACATAGGCTCTTCACCTTCGAGCGGAGCAACGAAGATTCTTCGCATTTTAGCGGACGACAAAGGCTTTTCGCATCTAAGTGGGTTGGTAAAGGCTCTTCGACTATAAGTGGGGCGGCAAAGGCTCTTCACCTTTGAATAGTTGGAGTGTTGATTGAGCCTTTTGGCTTGGGCTGATAGGAAGAACTTTGAGAAAGCTTCCCTTATCCGGAAGTCGAACCTCATCTTTAACCTCCTTTTGAGTTTTATCTTTTCTTGGAACCGTTTTTTGGGGACCATGGTTTTTTTTTTTTGGGACCATGATTTTTTAGTTATAAGTTCGGTTAGTTGCAAAAAACCTTTCCCAACCGAACATAAGTTCGGTTAGTTGCAGAAAAACATTTCCCAACCGAACATAAGTTCGGTTAGTTGCAAAAAACATTTCCCAACCGAACTGATCAGTTCGGTTAGTTGCAAAAAAACATTTCCCAACCGAACATAAGTTCGGTTAGTTGCAAAAACATTTCCCAACCAACATAAGTTCGGTTAGTTGCAAAAACATTTCCCAACCGAACAATAGTTCGGTTTAGTTGCAAAAACATTTCCCAACCGAACAATAGTTCGATCGTCGCAAAAAATATTTCTCAACCGAACCTAAGTTCGGTTACGTCGCAAAAAATATTTCCTAACCGAACACATTAGCCCCAAAAAAACCATGGTCCCCAAAAAAAACCATGGTCCCCAAAAAACGATTCTTTTCTTGTGCTTAAATTCAGATACTTCAATAACATGAACCAATAACTCATCGTGCATGGGCTTGAGTACTCAGATTATTAGATTTGGGGTTTCAGCGAAATGGCAATTTTGTGCATGTACTAGAAAATGACCATTTTTCCCCTGGGTCGTAAAGTCACCATCTACGCCAGTTATTTTAACATCATGAAAAAAAAACAAGTGAAATTTTAGAAGATTTTTTAATTTGACTCAATTTAAGTGGTGTTAAGAAGAGGAAATTGATTGTTCAATCCGAGTACATCCTATTAAAACTTAAGACCTTTCTGAGATATGGTTATAGAAACTATGAGAGGCATTTATAATGGTTTCAATTCAGGAATGATTCAGAATAATTTTTTTCCTCAAAAACAAGCAGGTCCCAAAAATATTCCATTATAAAATGGAAATTAGGACTGTGGCCATGCTTGCCACTAATTAGAAGGAGAAAATAATCACTTTAGACAATTGGTAAATGAAATGTTTTCGAAATATCAATACACACTAAATGTTGATTGGTTTTTCCTCCTAAGATTTTTTTTTTTTTTCTTTGAAGCATTCCTAAGATTTATGTTGGGCGTTAAGGTGCAAGTCACATGCAAAATACTGACCAATGTCCCTCGGACATTATCGAGAGACCCCATATTTTATGATATTGTGTGAATCCGGTGATTCCAGGGAGAAAATCATGTTAGGCCTGGAAACTCGAGGTTACAATGAGTTTATGAACGAATATAAGATAATACAAGGAAACAAGAACATACCGGAATGTACAATACCGAAAAATCTGACAAGAGAAAATAAGGATTATTGGAGTAATACATATACAAGTATGAAAAGATCCGATTAAATCGGAGGAAAAATGGTTTTCTCGAAGTTAAATTCCAACGATTTTGTGACCGAAACTCTGCCATTATGACGAAAGATCTGACATTAATTATTTTACTATGGAGGCTCAAAATATATGTTTCCCTACGACCTCAAATCTATTTATCTATCTAAATATCCTATGTCTGCCTCATGACCAAGAAATTATCGATTGCCTTAAAAATATGTATTGTAATTCAAATTCTGCCTTTCAACCCAAAATATTCGCTTTAACCCAAAGTTATGTTTGTGATATAGAAATCGCTATGTAATTCAAAATATGTATCCCATGACAAATATTCTCCCGGTGATTTTAAATTTAACTCTCCGACGAGAAGCATATTATACAATCTTGTTAGTGTGAACCCAAAATCCTCCATGAGGCCAATATAATTTGCTAAGTAACCCAATATCCTCTAAATTAGCCGACCAGTCCAAAACATTTAGTAATATAAAATATCCATCATGACTTGAATTTTTTTTTATTGTGACCCAAAGTAATATACTACGATCCAAAGTTTTCTAAGTGACCCATAATTTACATGTAATCCAAAATCTATCATATAACTGAACTTTGCTTAGTGATTCAAAATCCATCTTATATGTTCGATATTCAATCTTGTGCGGTGAGCCAAAAATTACTAAGGACTCGAAATTTTTCTTTTAACCTAATATCATGGATAAAATTTGTTCCTTAATTCATGCTGAAATTGTTGTTAATATGATACAGGTGTATCCGTACTCCTTTGGGGAACTTAGTTCACCTCAAACTAAGTTGAGGGAAGAATCCTAATCTAGGCAGGAATCCTTGTTTAGGCAGAATTCCTAGTTAGGGAAGAGTTTTGTTTTAGGCAATACTCTTAGTTTAGGAAATAGATTCCTAATAGAAGTCCTTGGTCGGCTGAGTACGATGAAGGCTATAAATAGAGGGATTTGGCTAATAGCTAAGGACAGAATTCTAGGCATCGAAAACCTAGAGAAAGCTTGGAGTAATACTTATGCAAGCTTAGCAAACAGGTTAAGGTTAATCAACTATTATAGAAGATTGTGAGCGTAACAAAGAGAGAATTGTAATAGTTTTCTTGTTCATAATCGAGAGAAGATATTTTCTTAAAATTACTACTTGTGTTATGTTTTCTAAGTTTCTCGTCTATTATTATTCTGAATTCCGCCTTAATAGTAATAGCTACCAAGGTATAAAGATCAATACGTATCAAGTTGGCATCACGAACAAGGTTAGTTTTTAGGGTAAATCCCTGTGGTTAATGGTTTTAACTAGATCTCTCTACATAAAGCTTGGTGAGGTACTCGATAAGCTAGAAGACGTTAAGGGGATCAAGGATGACAAAGTCAGATGATGATCCTAAGGAAATCGAACCACAAACTATGGAAGAAAAGGTGGCTACGATGCAGACAGACATGAAGTGAATTCAAGTTACCCTTAAGGAACTGAGTGACTGTATTCGTTCTCATACACCCAAGCCGAAGACGAAGAAAAAGATTACACCTTCACCTGAAGGTTTGGAAAGAGATGATTCGGAAGAAGAAGAAAAAGAGGAAGATGATGAGGATGAAGAAAATAAGAAAAGTGAGCTTCTGAAAAGTCCTAAACCTCATATTAAGAGTCTGAAAATAGATTTTCGTGTTGATATTCCATTTTACGATGGGAGTGTCGACGTATAAAAATTAGATGATTGGATTGAACGTCTGGAGACGTATTTTTATTTCTTTGAATATGGTTCAAAGGAAAAGATTTCTTTCGCGGCATTGAAGCTACAAAAGCATGCTCTAACCTCGGTGGAAAGCTTATCAAAGACAAAACCTAGGTAAAGGAGTACTTGTCATGGAAAAGATTCATGGCGCTTGTAAGGAAACAGTTTTATCCTAGGTTGGCTACCTTGAGGAGAGATGGTTCAAGTGGTACAACTTGAAGCAGACCTACAACCAAAACGTGCAAGAATATGCTTCGGAATTTCAGAATCAAGCTATGATTTTGGATTTAGACTTGGGAGATCATGTTATCTATATGAAATATATTTCCGGGTTCCATGAGTATATACGGAAGGAGTTGAAGATGTTCTCGGTGGATATTATCTCTGAAGCAAGTATAAATCAAATACCATTGAAGGCAGGCTTAAGAAATCTGATTCAAATGGAAATACTAAGGTGAAATCTGGAGGTACCACTGTGAAAGGAGGTGAAAGGAGCAAAGAAGAAGGGAAGCCTAGTGACAAGGAAGGTTTGATTTTCACTCATTGCAAGCAAACAGGTCATGTTATCGACAAGTGTTGGGTTAAGAACCCTCATCTAAAGCCTAAAGGGTTGCAGAGGAAAGAAGCCAAGAAGGCAGCACTAGTCGTTCAAACTCCAAAAGAAGTCCACGGACTAACAGAACACAATTCAAAGCTCTCTCTTATGACAGGGGCAAAAGAAAGACCTTCAAAAGATGATCTTAGGGAGCGACTCTTCACAGTGAAGATGCAAGTCAAAACTTCACTAGTTTTTTATTGACCCGAGAAGTCAGAAGAATTTACTTTCAAATTCTTTGGTGCAGAAGTTAGGATTGAAAACTATCAAACATCCAAAACCATACCCTTTAGGATGGCTTCAAAAGGAAGGTGGCTTACAAGTTTCACAGCAGTGCACGTTCAAATTTGCTCTATATGAGTCATATATTGACGAAGTTACATGCGACGTAGTTCCTTTTGACGTCTGTCAGGTTTTACTAGGTAGTCCTTACCTATGGGATAGAGATGCAACTCTACAAAGGAGGGAACAAAAGTATACCTTTACCAAAGATGGGGAAGTTTTATGATTCGGGCTATAGATTCTCCTCTTGAAGGAGCAAGCTTGATCACAGCCACTCATGCTTAGCGTTTGGTGAATGCTAGCACAAAATTCATTCTCCTTGTGATCCGTTCTCTTGAGGAGAAGCCGAGTAGAGTTTGTTTGGCAGCCTTAACTGCATAACAAGAAGATGACCTAGAAAGGTTGAAGTTGAAGTACAAGGATTTATTTTCTGATGTCACGGGATTACCGCCAAAGAGGAGTGTGAAGCATGAAATTATGTTGACCGGAGAGAGTTCTCTTCCTAATGTAGATCTTTATCGCACGACCGTAGAGGAATATAATGAGATCAAGAAACAAGTCCAGGAACTTCTAGAATTAGGAATGATAGTGCCAAGTGCTTCACCTTGTGGATCAGCGGTGTTGTTGGTTCCAAATAAAGATGGAGGCTGGCGCATGTGTATTTATTATAGAGCATTGAACAAGATCACAATCAAGAATCGCTACCCTTTACCCAGGATAGACGACATGATGGATCAGTTGGAAAAATCTCGAGTCTTTACAAAGTTAGATTTCAAATTCGGATATCACCAGATGACAGTTCGAGAAGATGATACATGGAAAACTGCTTTCAAAACCAAACAAGGCTTGTTCGAATGGTTGGTGATGCCTTTTGGTTTGTTTAATGCTCCAGCGACGTTTATGCATTTGATGAATGATTTGTTACGACCTTTTATAGAAGATTTTGTGATTGCTTACTTGGATGATATCTAATATACAGCAGAACTTGGGAAGAGCATCTCATTCACGTTGAGAAGGTGTTTAAAGGGTTCCATGAGGGCCAACTAAAGTTGAACGTAAAAAAGTGTGAGTTTGGGAAGGAGGAGTTGGTGTATCTCGGATTTATTGTTGGTGGTGGACAACGTAAGATTGATCCAAGTAAGGTTGAGGTGATCACTAAGTGGCCTAAACCTAGTACTCAGAATCGAAATCGGGGGAGTTTCTTAGGGGCTTGCACCTACTTGCGTAAGTTTATCCCAGGCATTTTTCAAATATTGCAGGACCATTACATGGTTTGACGGAGCTAAGGCAAAGTTTGAATGGCAGCAAACCCATGAAGACGCTTTTCATTTACGAAAAAGGAAGATTTCAGAAGCACCAGTTTTGGCATTGCCTAACTTACAGCGTACTTTTGAAGTTGAGACCGACGCTTCTAACTATGCATTGGGAGGAGTGTTGTTACGGGATGGTAAACCAGTGGAGTACCATTCGTAATTGTTCTCGTGTGCTATTAAGAACTACGCACCTTATGACAAAGAATTTTATGCTTTATATCAATGTATCAAGCATTGGTGAGTGTATCTCTTAGGTAAAGAAGTAGTGGTACATTCAGATCATAAACGATTGGAGTATCTACACGCTCAGACGAAATTACAACAAGCCCGACACATGAAGTGGATGTCTTATTTGATGAGTTTTAATATTCTCATTAAGTACAAGAAGGGAGTGACAAACAAGTTGACAGATATACTGTATCGACCACCAATCCGAGCATTAATGGTGGCCATGAGAATTCAGCCGATTGTTCCTCAAGAGTATGTAGAGTTATACGCATCTTACAAAGACTTCAAGAAGGTGTTTGAAGGTGTAAAGAGTGGTTTGAGAGGTGAGTTTGAACTTTGAGATGGATTGTAATACAAGGGTCGGTTACTTTGCATTCCAGAAGATGGAGATCATTTACAACGGTTGAGAGAGGCACACACATCCCGAGTTGTTGGACACTTTGGGATGAATAAAACTCTTCTTAACCTGTTGTTATGTCTTTTGGCCGAAGATGCAAGATGATGTGGCTAAGTTAGTTAGAGGGTGTAAGTTGTGTAGCACATCTAAACCTTCCAACAGAAAACGTGGGTTATATCTACCATTACCAGTACCATCAAGGCCTTGGGAGAGTATTTCTATGGACTTTCTTGGTGGATTGCCGAAGACCAAGTCTGGTTATGATTACTTGTTCGTTGTGGTCGACCGATTCAGCAAGATGATTGCATTAATTCCATGTACAAAGACGGTAACGGGAGCCGGTGCAACAAATCTCTTCTTTGAGCATGTGTGGAAGCATTTTTGGGATTCTTTATGGAAGATGATGGACACTAGGTTGAAGAAGAGTACAGCTTTTCATCCACAAATAGACGGACAAACAGAAGTGGTCAACAGGATTATGGTTCACATGTTAAGGGGATATAATTGTAAGCATCCTAAAACTTGGGATGAGAGTTTACCATATCTACAGTTTGCTTTCAATAGAGCAGTTCACAGTTCTCCGGGAAAATCTCATTTCGAGACGTGCTATGGTTACTTACCACTTAGTCCTTTCGATCTAGTATTTTCTAGTGACACCTCAATGGGGGGAGGAGGGAAATGAACGACAAAAGGCACAAAAGTTTTTGGAGAAGATATCTCATATTCACACAACTGTTGAGGCACAATTAAAGAAGTCACAAGCCAAATACAAAGTAAAACATGACAAGCATCTTGTGCCTTGTAATTTCGGTGTTGGTGACTTGGTATGGTTAAAATTAGGTAAGGAACGACTGAAGGTGGAAGGTAAGAAATTGAAGCCGTTGAGATATGAACCATTCCGTATTCTCGATCTGATTGGTGACACCGCCTTTCGTCTGGATATTCCACCTTATCTAGGAATGTACTCGGTTATAAATATCGAATACTTGAAGTTGTTTGAACCTCCATTACTTGATGATGAAGGTGACGACACTATGATCTTACCACGAGTAGAAGACTTGTGGTTTGATAGAGAGGAACCACTCAAGGAAGACTGCATATTGGAGCGAAGAGTGACTAAAACACGACAAGGAGAGAAAGAATCTTTTCTAATTAGATGTAAAGGTCAAGTTCCTAGCAAGGCTAAGTGGTTTAACAAGGAAAAAGAGAATTTTGAGTTCCCTAAACTTCATTTTTAACTTTCACAGGAGTTCAAGTTCTTAAAAGGGGGACCCATGATACATGTGTATCCATACTCCTTTAGGGAACTTAGTTAACCTCAAGCTAAGTTGAGGGAAGAATCCTAATCTAGGCAGGAATCCTTGTTTAGGCATAATTCCTAGTTAGGGAAGAGTTCTGTTTTAGGAAATACTCTTAGTTTAGGAAATAGATTCCTAATAGAAGTCCTTGGTCGGCTGAGTACGATGAAGGATATAAATAGAGGGCTTTGGCTAATAGCTAAGGACAAAATTCTAGGCACAGAAAACCTAGAGAAAGCTTGGAGAAATACTTGTGCAAGCTTAGCAAACAGTTTAAGGTTAATCCGCTGTTAGAGAAGATTGTGAGTCTAACAAAGAGAGAATTGTAATTGTTTTCTTGTTCATAATCTAGAGAAGATATTTTCCTCGAATTACTACTTGTGTTCTGTTTTCTAAGTTTCTCGTCTATTATTATTATGAATTCCTCCTTAATAGTAATAGCTACCAAGGTATAGAGATCAATACGTATCATAATATTATCCATCTATCAATTTTCTTACATGCCACTTTTGCAATAAAGAATTTCATCATAAATTCACATATGCAACATCCTTCTATCCATATGATCATAATATTAATTAAGCTTCATACAATATAAGTACTAACCAATTCACTTTAAGATGTTACAGTTTAGTTCAAATACCTATATTGTATATTCAGGTGATTGGAGTCTTATGATTTGTCTTCTTGAGTCTTCAAATTTTTCCTCAATGCTTGTAATTAGAGACGGCGAAAGGATTTCAACCTAGGAATATGAAAGGCATACTTAAAACAATTGAGTTTTATTTTCATCGAAAGATAGATGAAAAACTCTCTAGGCTTGACATACCAACTAGTATAAAGTTCAACCATCCATGTGGGGAAGATGCATGATTGATTGAGTCAAAGCAAAAGTAAGGGACTAAACAAAAATGTGCTTATATACTTTGTATTTGTATATAATCGTGGTTCTAAATTTTTATTTAATGATTAATAATATATGAGTTCGTAATAATATGTTTATTCAATTTATGATAAACAGATGGGTGCGTTTCTTGTAGTACTAATTGAAAATACGAGGGTACCAAAATATACCACAATCTTAAACTTTTCCACCTATAAGTCCTCTTACCGAAAGTGATTGTCTATGTACTGAGTTGAGACAATACAACGAATAGGTGTTCACACTTTGTGTGATCGTCTATGGATACAAGATCGAGACAATACAACAATCAAAGTGTGATTACTTGATAATAGGTTCGGACTTAACCAAACTCTATAGGATCACTATCAAGTAATACGGAGTTAACGTTTGTGTAATTTAATTTAAATTATAATCACAACAATTATAATTGCGGAAAATAAAAGTAAATGACACATCAAGATTTTGTTAACGAAGAAACCGCAAATGCAGAAAAACCCCGGGACCTAGTCCAAAATTGAATACTCTCATAATTAAGCCACTATACAAAATCAAACAAACTTCGTATAGTTGAGACTAAGCAACTAAAACTATATTTCACATAGTTTCTTCAGTATCCCTGCGCTTCTAACATTCAATACGTGCACGCACTGGAACAATTCCTTTGGTTCGTATTCCAAACAGTAAAGGAACAACAAATCTGTTCGGTAACAACTCTTTTTAATCTCAGTTATATGAGTTAGACAAAGACTCTTCTGTTTAATCCAATAAACTTCTTTGTCGGGTTTAGATCAATCTATCCAAAACTACCAAAAGTAGCAGAGTTTGGATTATGCCATCAATAATAGGATCTACCAAGATACTAAATATTGATGACGATCTATGAAACTAATCAATCAAATCTATCAAAGATAAACCGATTATAGTTGGATCCCAGTCGATCAAGTTTTTTGCACACCAAAGATTATGAACCCAAATCAGAAATCTTCTTCTTCTTCAAATCTTCTTAAATCTTCAATAAACACCTGCACACCACAACTTGAAACTCTTGTGATCAATCACGCACAGAATGGAGTCTGTTAACAATGGATTATCACAAGATATCTTTAGACCTACAAACAGTCCAAAGATCCCGTCGACACTTCGATCTAGTTTGAGTGAATCTTATATCAGAAGAGAAGATTCTCAAGAATAAACAAACTAGGTGCAATCAAAGTTCAACAACCGTTAGTCAATCAAATCAAATCGAAAACTAATAATACTTCAATTATCTAGTTTCCCACCAACGGTACTCGTAGAGCTTCTTGATCCCACGAAAGTATTTAAACGAGCGGTCGTAAGAGATTTCTCCTAATTAGGGTACTTTCCTGTCCGAATAGACCGCTCCACCGGTAACAACACAACAAGGTAGTTTTGTTGGCTCTTAGGATAGTTTGCTTGAAATGCAAACATGTGTATTTATAGACTAAGGAATTTGGACACCAAGGAATTTCCAAAACCAAAAATATTCTCAAGATATGCAATATATTTCCAAATACGGTTTTCATAATTCCTAGAAATGCTCTGTCCAATATTACCCGAAATCCTACTAGAAAATCTCCAATTAGTAAATGCACAATTTTTATTTTCCAGAGATATGCATTTTAATTGCTTGTAATTAAAAGCATATAAAATTAACAACCTTAATTAAAAGATTCTCAACTTATTTCGGTCCAGGATCTCCTTTAGTTATTAAGGAATATCTTTGAACAATAAAAGATAAGAGTTACTGAACATGTTCAAAGTATGTCAACATCTTATTTATTTGTAAATCCTCTTTCATATTTACAATCTTGGAACCGATTATACCACACTTCCAAACAAGTTTAGAACTGGTTCATCTGATTTCCAAGAACTATGTGATTAATATAATCAACACACTAATCATGGGTTTACGGTTCTACCAAACACAAGGTTCGGTTCTACCTTAATATGGTTACTGGGACCGGTTACATCAATTACCAAATTGGTTACATCAATTACCAGGACCGGTTACCATATTCTCATGGTATTACTTGTGATCGGTCACACCAATTACTAGGATCGGTTATTGACTGACACTTTTTTGTGTCTAAGTTGTCCTCAATTTTCTGTATTGTTGGTACTCGATTTTTTACTTATTGTGGCGTTTTGTGTGTTTGTAGGTATTTTTGGGCAATAAACATTTTTGGAGAAATCGGCTCGAAAAATCACTCAGGGCACCCCCGGAGGACAGCTGCTCAATGGACCCCAGATTTGGTTAAGGGGCGCCTCAATTACTAAGGGGCACCTCAGTTACTATTTGCACCCCAGGGTCCAACGGCTATTCGCACCCCAATTCTGTTAGGGGTCATCTCTACCTTTCAAATTCCAAAACTGGCGGGAAAATGTTTGGTTTCACCTGGGATACTTTTCATCGATTTTTGAAGATTTTTTATCAGAGTTTCAGCTGAATTCTGTTTTGTATGGGCCTAACACATCGACACAGGGATGCAATTGAGTTTCTTTTCAAAAAAATAGCGAAGTCCACGGAGTTTTGATAATACAGGGAACTGCATTCAAGAGGAAGATTATCACGGGATATTTGATGTCATACGTATTGCATGGGAGAAGATTCTTCTTCACTCAACAAAAGTCGACCCTATCAAGCCATGATAAACACGGAAATCCATCTCAGAACACGCGTGTGAGAAGGAAAGGAAGAACGTGGAGAGTAAAACAGGGCAGCCATATACGATGGCTCGGTATTTTTGGCTATTCTTGGAGAAATGCACGAGTCTACATCGTTGTCATTTAATTCTGAAACGTGTTTCCGTCAGTTTGGAGTGTGTTAGGTTAAGACTATCGAGTACAGAGATCAAAAAGGAAATGATATCCCGTGTTTTACAACGAGAGTAATGGGAGAATTATTTGCATTTATTAGAGATTTTCTGAGGGGCTGTCGGGTATAAAAAGGCTTAACGGGACTCAGACCAGGGGGGATGGAGAGTGTGGGGGTAGGTTTAGAGCGACAGAAATCGCTGCAGAGGAGAAGTAGCAGAAAGAAAGTGAAGAAGAAGGAGAAGAGTTGCGTGACGACACCACAAAAGTGTCGTTCTCAAGAACCCTAACTGAGAACATTAATCTGCAAAGAACAGTCGCAATCATGGTCTTATAATCAACATTTCTCAGAATGTAGTCCAATAGCCACGCATATATTCGATTAGCAACACTTCTTGTAACGGTGAATTCTGTAGCGCCATTACAGCGTTGCAGATTCGCTGAGTTATATAATTTCTTCAATAAAAACACCTTTTGAGCCATGATTTACTATTTTGAACCTGTGTTTGATATGAGGAGATAAACCCATCCTCCGGGGCGATGAAGGAATCCATTCTTCCAAAAGTTATGTGGTAAAATTTATTTAAATTTATATATGCAATTCTTTTATGATTATTTGCACCGAATGAAAATTAAGTAAATGATTTTTATTAATTAGTTGTGTTTTCTCTTGATGAAGTATTCTTAGTTTAGGACTTTTGATACTTCATGCTTGCGATTAACAATTGATGTTTTGAAAATCTAATTTAGGAAATGCTTAGAATCACAATTTCTTTTGATTGGAGTTATATTGTCTAGAATTGCATGATAAACATTAACATTAAATCACATGAATTTTGGTGAATGGTGAAATCCTCGAACCCCCGGTCTCTCTAATATAGTCAGCTTTAAATTGCTTTATTTTCTTTAGTCTTAAAATTTAAATCTAAAAGCACAGTCTTCACAAGTCTGAACGAACCTTTTACTACAACATCATTGAAAATAACCATCAGTTATACCAATTACCAGGACCGGTTACACCAATTACAAGGATCGATTACACATTCTTTAGTGATCGGTCACACCAATTACTAGGATCTATTACACCAATTACTAGTATCGGTCACACCAATTACAAATATCGGTCATACCATCTTAGGTGATTACTTAGGATCGGTTACACTAATAAAAGTCATACCAATACATAAGTCAGGCATTACATAACAAGTTATGATCGGTTCTACTAACTCACACATATTTGTAATCCAAAGATATGCAATGAATAATAATACCAATAAGCCTAGCGATTTCCCTTTCGATTCATAAAACAATTTCATGAATGTACTTCCTTTAAACGAATGTAAACATTGTTTCATAGAACGAAATCTTCACCCATACCCATACACATACACATAATCACAATACCATTCATACGATTATGTCGATGTCTTATATACGAAGTTTAAAAGATAAGCGTTATACTTCGTATTGTAATTCCTTAACACTATTTCTATTAGAGTATAATCATTCACAGCTTCGCAATTATGTTTTCAATATATCACTACTTGAAAGATACGTTGGGAATGAAACCGTTCAAGTCAAAATATTACTAACCTCAAGAGGAAGGATGATGTCGTCGATGTAGCTTGTTACTTCTTCACATTCTTCAAGTCTTCGAGTAATACTTTTATGTCTCATTATCCTAATCTTTCTAGCCTAACCTATACAAAGTTGTCTCTAGTACATAATCAAGCAACTCTTTAATTGAGTTTTGATTCACTAAAATATGACAACCAAACTTGACATACCAACGCTTGGTGGGTTCAACCGAGCTATGCTCTAACAATCCCCCCTTTGTCAATTTTAGTGACAAAACTCTTACAATCATATTGATAAACAAATTACAAAAATTCATTATATATACGCTTGATTCCAAGTTTCAACAACACAATACCCTGCATATATTCAATCCATAAATGCCGTTGTTGACATTTAAATAACAAAGCTAATACTCCCCCTAAAGGTGAGATAGGTAGATTTTCAATCCGCCACATCTTTGTTATTTCCCTTTGTAGTCCAAATAATTACAATCATCATATGATATGTTTCTCCCCTTAGTCAATGCTTTACTCTTTCGTTAGATATAACGTTTAAGCACAATTGTCCTTTCCTAAGTGATTATAAATCACTTGTTTACTCCATATATTTCTCCCCCTTTTTGTCACAAAATGACAAAGGTCCGAGCAAATACAAAAAACCTAAAGGATCTTACAATCTAAAAGAATTGTACAACCTATAAGAGTTAAGCATGAGGGTTTCACATACCACTTTAGATAACCAATATCAAAACTGAAACTACAAGTAATTTGGTTTTAATATGTTATCAAGGAAACAATTTCCCAAAGCAATTTTCCTTAATAGCTTAACTAATTGACTAAGAAAACTTAGTTCTCTTGCTAAACCGATTACACAAGTACAATCGCTTGTTTCGATAAGACCAAAATAAAGATCAGAATTAACTTTATTTTCTCATCAGACACTAATTATTCAGACAATAACTTAGACCTTTCACTTTAGACAAGACAAATACTAGGTTAGTTAACTAATATTTCTTGTCAAGGCATTCGATTAGACTTGAATAACCGAATCCTTTACTTTTGATAAGTCTAACTAAGATCAGAATTAACTTAGTTTCCCTTATGCGGAATCGAGTTGGACTAAACAAATGATCCCATATTTTGTTATTCCATAAACAATACATACACACCAAATAAATTGTCTTGCACAATTATTTTTCTTAACCGGAAGCAATTGAAATAAATATAGACATTAAAGCACCGCAATTGCACCGAAATTTCGTTAAGTCTAAAACAATTGATACCAAACAATAAAGAAAGATATCAAACCAGTTTTTCTTAACCGGAAACAATTGAATCACACACACACACACACATACATCCTTACACACATAATGGAATAAACATCAATTGTACCGAATTTTGTTAAGCAAAAGCAAAATATATGCAATAAACTCATGCTTTTCTTAAACAGGAAAAAGATTAACTAACAAATTCGTTACCTCAAATTACGCATCCTCTTCTCCCCCGAAAGATATATCATTAAGCGCAAGTTCAAGTTAGAACTCTCCCCCATTATGTTGTCATCCTATCGCAAGAACAAAAGAACAACAACAACAACAACCTTTACCAGAGAAAGGTTGAATCGGTTTTAACTAATGCAAATAGCAAAAGTTGAAAACCCGAAACACATATGCTTTTATGTTAAACAAAAATTCAACATATTGTGACTTTTTCACATATAAGTTTCAATCGGAACACCTTATGATCCTTTGATAAAGCCTACCAACTTGGGCTAGAACTTAATCCCGCTAAATCAAAAAGCCACACAAACCATAAGGGTTCACACATCATATGAGATCGAATATTAAGGTTATCCAAACCGAAATCAAACATCCCATACACATAGCAATAATATAAAGCATTCAAGCACAGGCTATGTAATCGAAAAACTATCACAAGAAAAATTATAAAATAATAATTTTATTCATAAATACTAGATAGTTTTATTCAGCAATAGACCTTACACAATAATTGAAAAAAATAAAAAACTGATGTCTATTTTGTTGCAACTTAGTCCTTCATATCAGAGGTAGATGGAGGCAGATTATTACTTTCAATCTTCAGCTTGTGTATATCTTCAAGTAGATAACCTTGTTGCTTGACCAATATTTCTTGTAGTTGAGAAGTTTTTGTGAAGGATTCTGCAAGAACATGTAATTCTGTCTTTGATTGAACACAAAAGTGTGTCAATGCTTCAATACGCTGATCTTTCTTCAACATATTCTCTCTTTCCTTCTTCCTAATCCAATCTCTCTTTTTGAGTTTTCTCTTTGAATTCTCAATATCAAGAGAAGGTACAAACTTATTCTTAGAGTGATCTTTCTGATCCAGTACTCTATCAAGAGAAGACATCGGATCCTGACTCATAGTTCGGACAAGGAATGACCAAAGGATGATAAGGATCTTTTTATATTTTTTCATACTTCCGAAAATATAATATTCCTATAAATAAGAATATCTTAAATATATTTTCATAACTTTAGATTTTTATTCCCATATTCTACACATAAGTGCCTTGAATTTTCACTTCCTCACACACAGATTCAGCACACAAGGTGAGGATGTAAATTTAATACCGATTGGGTGGTATTTTTTCTCATAAAGGGAATTAGAACAAACAGTGTGTTCTTGATCTAATATTGTACGAAAAACCTTTTTCTTGTTACCTCGAAAGAACGAAGTATCTTGAGATTGACTGATGTTGCATATGCAACTCTTAGCTATTTTGCTCTTTGAGACAGTCCTGCAATTAGTCTTATACTTCCCTTTGCCATTAGATGATTTATTAATATCGGAAGACACGTCCATTCTTAAAATGGTTAAATCATTAATGGAGGAGGAAGGAATATTGATAACTAATGCAATATTAGTTGTTTCCTCTTCTTCGGAATCATATGAATTAGAGGTCTCGTCTAGAGTTACAGTCAATGCTTGCTACCAGTGTATTTCCTAAGATTAGGACAATCTTTAGCCGCATGACTAAAATCTTTACACTTAAAACACTGGGGTTGATATTCATCATCTTCTACTTGATCTTTCTTTTTCTTGACAGGAAATCGATCATGGGGTCAAGAAGATCGATGAGTATCTTTTATGAATCTCTTGTTTCTTTTCTTCAAGAAATCTCGGAATTGTCTGGTGATCAATGGTAATGATTGTTCAACTTTATCATCAGAATTTTCTGCAATCCGTTCCTCAGAATCATCTATTAATCTATCCTTTTCAAATGGTGCTTTTGGAAATTTTGCAGCTTTAAAAGCGATTCCTTTAGCTTGAATAGACTGTGATTCATAATCAAAAATCTTCAACTTTCCAACAAGAGTGCTTCGTGAGAGAGTTGAAAAATCATTTGCTTCTATGATTGCATGCTTCTTAGATTCGTATCTAGAAGGCAACGATCTGAGAATTTTGCATACTATATCTTTTTCAGAAATAGTCTTTCCAAGTGAGAAAGAATCATTAACTATCTTAGAGAGTTTCATATGAAACTCTTCAAAAGTATCGTTGTCATCCATTCGAAGGTTCTCCCAATCAGACGTAAGAGTTTGAAGTCTAGCTTCTTTCTCTGATGTATTTCCTTCGAATACGATCTGAAGATTATCCCAAGCTTCCTTTGAAGTTTAGCATGTTGATACATGATCATGTTGTAGATCACGACTTACAGCATGTATAATATCATTCCAACCATCTGAATTCTACTTTGCAAAAGCCTTTTCTTCGTTAGTATAATCTACTAAGCGTTTAAACTCAGTTTCCGCATTTTTGATTTTCGGGCGATTATAACCATCAACGACTAATAACCAAGTATTAAAGTCTTTTGATTGAAGAAAATATCTCATAGCAGATATCCACCACAGATAGTTTTTTCCATCAAATATTGGAGGTACGTTAACTGAAATCGATTCTTGTGAACTCGAGTTCATTTCTTATAGGTTGGATCGCACCAAACACAGATTGTTAGATCTTTTCGTGTTTGCCTGCTCTGATACCAATTGAAAATACGAGGGTACCTAAATATACCACAATATTAAACTTTTCCACCTATAAGTCCTCTTACACAAAGTAATTGTCTATGGACTGAGTCGAGACAATACAACGAATCGGTATTCACACTTTGTGTGATTGTCTATGGATACAAGATCAAGACAATACAACAATCAAAGTGTGATTACTTGATAATAGGTTCGGACTTAACCAAACTCTATAGGATCACTATCAAGTAATACTGAGTTAACGTTGGTGTAATTTACTTTAAATTATAATAACAACAATTATAATTGCGGAAAACAAAAGTAAATGACACATCAAGATTTTGTTAACGAGGAAACCGCAAATACAGAAAAACCCCGGGACCCAGTCCAGAATTGAATACTCTCAGAATTAAGCCGCTATAATAAATCAAATAAACTTCGTATAGTTGAGATCAAACAACTAAAACTATAGTTCACCTAGTTTCTTCAGTATCCCTGCGCTTCCGACATTCAAAAGTGCAGGCACTGGAACAATTCCTTTGGTTCATATTCCAAACAAGAAAGGAACAACAAATATGTTCGGTAACAACTCTTTTCAATCTCAGTGATATGAGTTAGACAAAGGTTCTTCTGTTTAATCCAATAAACTCCTTTGTCGGGTTTAGATCAATCTATCCAACAACTACCAAAAGTAGCAGAGTTTAGATTATGCAATCAATAATAGGATCTACCAAGATACTTAATACTGATGCCGATCTACGCAACTAATCAATCAAATCTATCAAAGATAAACCGATTATAGTTGGATCCAAGCCGATCAAGTTTTGTGCACACCAAAGATTATGAACCCAAATCAGAAATCTTCTTCGTCTTCAAATATTCTCAAATCTTCAATAAACACCTGCACACCATAGTTTGAAACTCTTGTGATCAATCATGCATGTAACGGAGTCTGTTAACAATGGATTATCACAAGATGTCTTTAGATCTACAAACAGTTCTAAAGATCTCATCGTCACTTCGATCTAGTTTGAGTGAATCTTATATCATAAGGGAAGATTCTCAAGAATGAACAAACTAGGTGCAATCAAAGTTCAACAACCGTTAGTCAATCAATTCAAATCGAAACTAATAATATTGCAATTATCCAGTTTCCCACCAATGGTACTCGTAGAGCTTCTTGATCCCACGGAAGTCTTTAACGAGCGGTCGTAAGAGATTTCGCTTAATTAGGGTACTTTCCTCTCCGAATAGACGGCTCCACCAGTAACAACACCACAAGGTAGTTTTGCTGGCTCTTAGGATAGTTTGCTTGAAATGCAAACTTGGGTATTCATAGACCAAATAAGTTTGGACACCAGGGAATTTCTAAAACCGAAAATATTCTCAAGATATGCAATATATTTCCAAATACGGTTTTCATAATTCCTAGAAATGCTCTGTCCAATATTGACCGAAATCCTACTAGAAAATCTCATTACCAAGTTTTATTTTCCAGAGATATGCATTTTAATTGCTGGTAATTAAAAGCATATAAAATTAACAACCTTAATTAAAAGATTCTCAACTTATTTCAATCCGGGATCTCCTTTAGTTATTAAGGAATATCTTTGAACAATAAAAGATAAGAGAACTGAACGTGTTCAAAGTATGTCGACATCTTATTTCTTTGTAAATCCTCTTTCATATTTACAATCTTGGAACCGATTATACCACACGTCCAAAAAAGTTTAGAACTGGTTCATCTGATTTCCATGAACTATGTAATTGATCAAATCAACACACTAATCATGGGTTTACGGTTCTACCAAACACAAGGATCGGTTCTACCTTAATATGGTTACTGGGACCGGTTACATCAGTTACCAAATTGGTTACATCAATTACCAGACTTGGTTACCATATTCTCATGGTATTACTTGTGATCGGTCACACCAGCTTACTGTGATCGGTTACACCAATTACCAGGACCTGGTTACACCAATTACAAGGATCGATTACACATTCTTTTGTGATCGGTCACACCAATTACTAGGATCGGTTACACCAATTACTAGGATCGGTCACACCAATTACAAATATCGATCATACCATTTTAGGTGATTACTTAAGATCGGTTACACTAATAAAAGTCATACCAATACATAAGTCAGGAATTGTGACTAGTTTTACCAAGATACATAACAAGTTATGATCGGTTCTACTAACTCACACATATTTGTAATCCAAAGATATGTAATGAATAACAATACCAATAAGCCTAGTGATTTCCCTTTCGATTCATAAAATAATTTTATGAATGTACTTCTTTTAAACGAATGTAAACATTATTTCCTAGGACGAAATCTTCACCCATACCCATACACATGATCAAAATAGCCGATGTCTTATATACGAAGTTCAAAAGATAAGTGTTATACTTCGTATTGTAATTCCTTAACACTATGTTTACTAGAGTATAGTCATTCACAGCTTCGCAGTTATGTTTTCAATATAAAATGACTTGAAAGATACGTTGGGAATGAAACAGTTCAAGTCAAAATATTACTAACCTCAAGAGGAAAGATGATGTCGTCGATGTAGCTTGCTACTTCTTCACATTCTTCAAGTCTTCGAGTAATACTTGTATGTCTCATTATCCTAATCTTTCTAGCCTAACCTATACAAAGTTGTCTCTAGTACATAATCAAGCGACTCTTTAATTGTGGTTTGATTCACTAAAATATGACAACCAAACTTGACATACCAACGCTTGGTGAGTTCAACCGAGCTATGCTCTAAAACTAATTCACCAAGGAGGATTGCTTCTTGGTTTGTACAGTTATGCGCGCTTAAAGACGACATGATCCTCTTTAATGAGAAAAATCGCTCTGAAGTATAGTTTCAAAAATAGATACCTTTGAGCAATTTTTAGTGGCCGATTTTTTGAAAGTTGTATTTGTAAAGACCGGTAGTTTGGTGAAACTGACTATTTACGACAATAACACAAAAACTACTAATGTGTCAGACATGGCTTCAAAATTTTTGGAAAATTCGAAGGATAGTGTTTCAAAGGTTTGGATGCAAATACCGAATTCCTTTTGGTTAGGGTAAGCAAGATTGTTCAAAGAAAGATTTCGCCGCTATATGAATTCCCATGAAGAAATCTATATTATTCTTATTCTTATTTTAAAGAATTATTTTAAGGAAACTATCGGATGTGCCTTGGAAAGATCCACCACATGCAAATTGGGATACTGGAGGAGGATCTTAGCATCAATGTCCCTTAGTGAGGACCCTCTTTTAAATTTTCAAAGTTTCCCGGGCCTGTTTTCTACGCCTCAGTTCGAGTCTCGTACGTACAAAAAGATTTCACATTCTCGCATTGATTAAATATTACTTAGTCGGGTAAGATCAATTGCTGGAAGTAGACAAGACGTTGTATTTCAAGGAAACCTAATCAAATGATCTGTCTTTTTAACAATAAATCTATTTTTATAGTCAAATTCGAAGTACAATGTAGATCAATAAAATAAATAAAATGACCGCTCTTACACATTCGGTAGTCTTAGGGCATTAAGGTACAATAAATATTGAAGAAAAAAATATATTTGAAAGGTCTAATGAGTGGAAATGAACTCCTATGAAATTTAGTGACACCGTCTATATTGTATAATACTCCCTCCGTCCCACCATTAGATGACCTACTTGGTCTAAGATCTTTTCCCATCATTAGTTGACCTGTTTCACTAATCAAGGGGATATCTCTAAAACTACCCTTTTGATTGATTATCCGTATCATAAGAAATATGTATAATTTGATATTCATGTTTATACTCGTTACGTAGGTGTTTTAAAATTATTTTCAATGGTATAAAATTTACGAAAATCTATGGTATAGTTTGAGAGATAAATGATTTCTAAATTTTACAAATTATTATACATAAGGGTATAGTTGTAAAAGATACTTAAAAACACTCATTTCATTCATTGTCTTAAGAATTATGCAAACTTCAACTACGTCATCTAATAGTGGGACGGAGGGAGTATATTCATCCTCTAAGACATGTCAAACAGTAGGAGGCAAAGTAAAAGTTTTTTTTTCGCCTCAATCACCTGAGATCCAAAAGGAAGAAAGTCAAACATAAAGATGTGTGAATATATTTCCTTCAAGAATACTTTTCCCGTAACACTCACAAAAAATGATCGTAAGGAAGATCATATTTAATATTCTTATAAATAGAGAACGAGACAGAAAATAGGGAGAAGAAGGAGGGAAAATTATATTAAATGTGTGTAGAATACAAAGGTTTAGGACTCTATTTATAGAGTTAGACACAAGGGCATCCCAGTAATAAACGAGATTCACCCTAGATATTATTAACATAATTACACGTTTATAACACTCCCCCTGATGACATTGTGTCTAAGCTAATTGCCTCGTTAAAACCTTGTCAGGAAACCCAACGGGACAAAACCTGATCGAAGGGAAAAGAGTACAATTATGAGTAAACTTAGAACAAAGCTGGACATGCATATGTCAGCTTCTCATTAAAACCTTGACAAGGAAAACCCAATGGGACAAAACCTTGACGAAGGAAAAAGAGTACAACGTGATAGTCCAGTAAAATACCTTTTACTATGACGCTCCCCCTGATAAGTACTTCAGTTAAATCTTGGCTTGCAAATCTTCGAGTCAACACTTCCCAATTTCGATAAACGAATTTCTTGAATGCTTGAGATATCAATGCTTTGGTGAGAAATCTGCCAGTTGATGAAGTCTTCTTTTGTGTTAGTCTTCTAATAGTGGTGTTCTCAAGTCTTCATGTTTCTTTCAATACATTAAGTACTTCTGTCTTGGATTGCTAATTTCTTGGAGATGATTTGCATAAATAGTTGATTTAGTTTCCTCAACAAAGTGCCAAGATATGAATACCTTGTCATACATGAACAAAAATCGTATTTGTGAGAAGGAAATCCAAATTCTTAGGAGATGACTAAGTTGATTTGGTTCAATCAAATGTGGGCATCCACTAAACAACCAAATTGATACAACTCCCCCTTGGATGACCATCATGTTGAATTAAATTGCCTCACTAAAAACTTGCCAACAAAACCCAATGGGAAAAAAATTGACGGAAGGAAAAAGAGCACAAATATCAACATTTTATAAGAAAATTAAACGTCAACGAGATGTTGCCTCCTTAAAACCTTGTCAGGAAAACCACATGGGATAAAACCTGATACCAAGGGAAAAGAGTACAACTTTTGACGTAAATATGGATGCTAAACTATATGAGTTTTACAAAAGAAAAACATCAAAATAATAACTCTAGTCTATTTCAAAGACGAGTTTAAGCTAGCATAATTCCAACTGCAGTTTTGAGAAAGAAAAAATAAATAAATAGAATTCATGCTGCTAAAGCGTGGATTTTTGTGTTTTAAAGGACTCCTCAAGAGACCCATAAAGTTGATAGCATCAACCAATTAATCCGGATTTTTGGTTTTGTACCAAATTTCTAAAAACACATGAAGGATTGTTAACTTGACATAATCAAGTCAAGTGGCTACTGTAATATAATTTGAATCCTACAAGGATTACAAATTTGAATATGTTCTCCACCACATATGAGTCCTTCAAGGACTACCACGCTAAATGTGTTTTATAAGAAGAACAATTGTTGAACCAATCCTAGGGTCCGATCAAAAAGAAAACCCTCAAATCGTTTTCACAACGAACGTATTTCTCGTATAACGCATTACGACTACACCAACTGTAAGTAATAGGCTTGGCAATTTTAAGGTGTTAAGTCTTGGATCCAAATCGCGTTAATCGAGAAATTATAATAATCCAATCTAATAAAATGGATTACATGCCAACCAATCACATATGTCGATATTACTCTTTAGAGGGGTCCACAACCACCATCATTTATTTCGGTAGCTACTTTAAATGAATATTCGACAATCATTAGTTTATTATGACACAACACAATTCTCTCGGTGTATACACACTTTTAAAAATTCAAATTTCATCTGGTACTCAGTTCACGGCATTATAAACTCCTCCTCGTCAAATGAGGAGATATTAATTTTGAGAATGTGAATCATATTATGATAGACTCTATTGAGCACTATCTCAGTAGCATGTAGCGAACGCCACATTTTTGCTAAAAGTGATTGGATTTGTCTTTTCAAACGACAATAGATTATGAAAAAGCTAAATGAGATAATTTCACGCCTATTACTTAATGGCAAAAGATTTATCGATTTGATTTAATGGAAGAGAAATTGATATAACTTTAGTTAATTAACACCATCTTTTGATATTGTATATAGTCTCCCCGATTATGGCGAAATAATTGTATCTCATATACGAAATCAATTTTCGTAAAGTATTATCCGATTAATTCGATGACATATACTTAGAATAATTTCTGGATTTTAGCAATACCAAAGTTGAACAAGAGATACCTAATCCAAGAATCATTAAAAATTATCCGAAAATGTAATCCACTTGATATACAAATTGAACAAAGCATGGATTTTATTGGTTACAACCAAAAAGATAGAAAATATGCAAATAAATCTCCAAATAATTCCATGACCTCAACAACATGAGATTGTAGACACTTTATTTTTCAAAAAAAAAAAAAATTAAACTCAAGATCAATATAGTCACTACAATGACTAATAATAATGGCTAACAAGCTTAAAAGCACACCCTTTGATCTTTAGTGTCCAATTCCAACTACAAGTAGAACTATTTCAAATTTTGGAGAATATTAAGATGAAAAAATAAAATAAAGATTGTTCAATATCCCTAGGGAATGCAACAATTCTTAATTTCATCGGTGTTTGCAATTCCGAATACCATAATAACGATATTTTATCCCTTTAAGATCGATAGGGAAAAACCAAGCTTAATTGGCTTGATTTCTTTGAGAAAATATAGAAATCATTATCGCTATGATTTTTAGAGAAAATCCACTTTGTGATGGATGGATGGTTTCTTGTAAAAAAAAAAATAGAAACCATAGCAATAATTCACATGACCCTTGTCCAACCGGACAAAAATACCAAGGTTAATTGGCCGTAGGTTTTTCAACCATGCATGTGATTATAACCAGGTTTTGTGGTAATACCAATTTTTGGTGATTACAGTTTCATTAAAGGAATAGAAACTGTCCCTTATACATCCTATAGAAGGAGATAAGAAAATTACCCGTTAAATGGTATTTCTTTCCAAGTGCAGATGATCGAATACTGCCACTTTTGGGGTAAAACCAAATAAGATACTTGGTCCAAGCATCCGTGGAATAAAGAAAAACAATAAAAAAAGAAGCAAAAATATATATGCATATAAAATAAAATAAAACCAGAGGAGATGAGGATTAATATGGAAAGTAATATGAACACAAATTACTTGATTCTTTCGATTCTCGCGGCAACATATATCTATACACATTGAACTCCATGGCCGATCAAACGTGTGAATATGCTACCGTGATTGTTATCACTTATTTAATTCGTGTCATCCAAAGAAGACACGACTACACTTTTTGTGAGATAATACTTTTTCCGTGCATACCTATTATAAACCCAATAAAGAATTAGTCAATCCGATTAATAAACTATTGAAGAAAAAAATCAAAATTTAAAAGGGTTAGATAAGGATCATAATTAATCGTCCTTAGCTCGTATCGGTGGAGCAACGTGCATGATAACGTCTTATAAATAGAGAACGAGATGAAAATAGGGAGAAGAAGGAGAGAAAATTATATTAAATGTGTGTAGAATACAAAGGTTTAGGACTCTATTTATAGAGTTAGACACAAGGCATCCCAGTAATAAACGAGATTCACCCTAGATATTATTAACATAATTACACGTTTATAACAAATATAAATTATTATCCCGAGATTTTATTTACAAAAATTCTGTTTGTACCCTAGTTAGCAATTCGGCGTACCAATAGCGAATTATTCGCGTTTCGTTTTTTTGCGAATCGATCGGCCCCGAACAATACGCCCGTATAACTCCACTCCTGGACCAGGTTCGCGTGTTTTCTGGACAAACCGAATAAAGCGCGAATTATACGCATACGCGAATTAATCGGGCTCTTAATTCGCTCAAATTTCAATTCATATTCCTAAGCCCACTAATTTCCAGAAGCTTAACCGGCCTATTAGTAAGTCCAGCAATCACTCCCCGTACTAAAAGTGAAATAAAAAGTGGTTGCAATCAACTGAGATTCGAACACGAGACCCATGGCAACATGAATAGCAACTTAACCACTCAGCCAAGCGCTCTTTGGTGATTTTGTCATCTATATTATGGATATAACCGAAATTAAGTTGTAAAATCAAGGTTCTTTTCCATACAACAACCTTGAAATATCTATTTTTATTGTTTAATATGTGACGAATTATCAGTAACGAATTCATATCTCTAAAACGAATTATACACGTACGTATGCCGTTCTTAATCACTGCCGAATCACGAACCGTTGACCGGATTTTTGACCGACTTTAACTTTTATAAATCCGAATAATACTCGTACATTTGCCGTCCCGTACGTTTCTCGAACTACGAATTGCTAACTAGGGTTTGTACCGTCGTTTTGAAAAATGAAAAATACCGCACACACATCCAAACTCTAAAGGGACCCCTGCATTTCTCCCCAGGGGCGGGGCCCACCCAATTGTGTGTATGCATTTTTAATCTTGTTTAAAGCCGTGGTACATGTAGAACCACTGTTTTATGTATCACCACATTCCACTTGAGGATTGGTGAAATAGTTACCCGTCTTATCGTCGTGCATAACAACAATATTTCTTTTGACTTTAGGTTGCAACTTTGTTATGAGTATATTGATATTGTCGTTTCTCGTTTGATCAACGGATTGTATTAATAGTATAATAACGATACAATTTTCTTATGGGTATCAATAGAAGGAAGGAACAAGCCGACAGACTAATAACGTAATTCAATATAATGAATCAATAAATTACATGTTGGTAGTATATTCATAATTATGCATGTATTGTAGAAAATAAATACTTTACAAAAAATGAAACTTGACGATGTATCTACATTACCGCGTGTACTTTTGAATATAAATACACATTGTACTTTTGAATATAAATACCGCGTGTTTCGGAATCATTCCGAAACACGCGATCATGGATTAGAATAGCCCGAATCTACAAGAAGTGCACATTGTACTTCTAGAGTATACATATCTATGTCCAGTTCTGCAAATAATATTGTTTTCTCAAACATCTGGCTAATAACTTTTCCAGGTTATCCTTCCTTTGTAGGAAGGAAATACAGTTATCGTATTGATTTTGTTTACTTGTTATAACTCATCAAACAACGCTCCAGGAACTTGTTTACATCAACAAAAACTAGTATGTAAGAGATATCAAGTATCTTAAATTTCCACTTTTATTGGTAATTGTTAAAGTCTTGCCTTCTATGTTAACACAACAATCAATAACGACGCATACAAATAGTGAGGCCATCCCCTAATGGAACTTGCGATACCTGACATCGATTATCAGAAGCTAAATACTTGTTAAGCTCAATCACAGCAGCTCGAATAGTTTTCATGCGGTTATCAAGTGCAAAATCATCTTTCCAAGCAACAGTTCCTCCCCATAATGTGTTATCATACAAAATGATTCCTCCAACCCTGACCAATTTCACTAACCTCTCATGATAATTCATGTTGTTAACCTTATCCGCATCCACAAATGCACTGTCAAATGACCCTTCATTTTTGGGCTACAAATAAATGGAAAGCGTAAGATAGATTTATACATAATAAGTAAATATAAGGTAAAAAATCATTGTTAATGGTGCAGTTTTCAACAACTTTGAACAATTGTTACTTGTGAAAAGAAGTAAAGGGAAAAGACTTCTCACATTTTCAAGTAGCTTGTCAAGAAAAGGAAGAGCAGGGGAATTAATAAATTCCACCTTATGTTCAACCCCAGCCTTCTTGATGATGGGTAACCCTAGCTCAAACATTTCTCGGTCAGGGTCGATGGCTATAATCTGTGGCACAAAGAATTAAACACTGATATATTTGATTAATTAGGTAATTAAACAAGTTAAAGTAAAATCTCCCACCTTTATAAAGATGACAAAGAAAAAACATACAGTATTAAATAGTTTTTCCCATAGGTATTTTCAAATTCATCCTTTCAACCGTTGGATTTTGCAATTTTTTTTTTATTTTAAAAGACACTATTTTGATGTAGTTATAAACTTAGTCCTCAGATTGTGTGCCTAGCTCACAATACATGTCACTTGTAAATTTAATGTACATAAAGATAAATTCGGTTGTGGTATATAATCTAAGAGCAACCGCAGTGGGCGACTAAACTCAAATATTTGGGTTGAGAACGAGAGGTAGTGGGACGTACTATCGACCAAATCCCAGACTAAACCCAAATCCCAGACTATATTTGGTCGGGGACCAAAGACTAAACCCAAATTATAGTCGAACGAACGTATAGTTAACGCCCCACACCAGGCAAACGTATAGCGTACGCCCCACAACAGGCGAACGTATTCCCTCCGCCCCAATTTTTTTTTTTTTTTTTAATTTTTTGTGGGGCGAGGTTTATACCTCTGCCCATTCTTTTTTTACACTCTTTATAGTGGGGCGAACTTTATACCTTCGCCCCATATTCTTTTTTTTTTTTTTTTTTTTTTTAATTTCATTTTTGGAATCTCCCCACGATCGGGCGAACGTATATTCCACGCCCCACACCAAGCGAACGTATAGTGTACACTCCACCAAATTTAATCTTCCACCCGTAGCGTCACACACCGGACTAAACCTAAATTTTGATCTTTTTTTCCCTCTTTGGTCTTTGGTTATACTCGCACCCCTGCAGTTGCTCTAAGCCGAGTATTAAGAGATATCCAAACAAATTATTATGTACCTTGCCATCTTTTGGAAGCGAAAGAGCTGTTAGAAGCAGTGAGTATCCCGTGTAAACTCCAATCTCAATCGTTTTCTTTGCATTAACAAGCTTTAGAAGAATAGACATTAATGGACCTACATCTGTTGCACAAAGCATATGATTTCTACAAGAAAAAAAAGAATTTTAAGTAATCAGTTAAGATCGTAAAAATTGATATCTTTGTATTTTACTTGCTTTTCAAGTTATGTAAGCTATAAATAATTCTTATTAGTACATTAGAGTATCAACGAGAAAAGTATTAAGAAATATGGTATTGTTTGGTTCGTTGATTTCATAAATCATGAATTTTTGAGTTTGTCCTTACTGGCCGTGTTACGGTCATTGATTTAGTTTGTTTTAATTAATTTAGTATTTGAATTTTATTTTTTTGTTATGTCAGGTCAATAAGTTTAGAGAATAATAAGGTGTTTATATTTACTTGTTCAACTAGGGTGAACGTGTTTAGTTAAGAGTCCGTATCAGTAGCAGTTTTAGTTGGGTTTTGAATTAGCGTATTTACTTCCTAGTTTATAGAATTTAGGGTTAGTGGGATAATTCCATATCTTTTGTAATCTACTTAATTTTTGAAGGCTCGTCAGTAAACTAGACATAAGCTTTGTCAGTAAACACATTATCCTTCGTTACCTCCACTTTTAACCACTACAACGCTTCTCTTTTATCATCTATTGTGTCTTTCCTAGTATGACCGTAACAAGTGGTAAATAAGAGTCTGACTATCTTGTATTGTGGGTAGATGTCCAACAAAAATTATCATACTCCTCTATTACAACCAGCCTTGTACCAAATTCTAAAGATGGATAAGAGAGTTGAAAGCTTAGAGAAGAACGCATAAGAACTGAAAAAATCTATGATTACTATAGTTGTCAACCAAAAGTAATAGTGGACAAAGTAGAGGTTCTTTTTCATATACTCTTTCAAAAATCAAAAGTGGTGTTAAATTAGTTTTTCCAAGATTCAAGGGTACAAAAGATCCTACTAGTTGGTTATGTAGAGCTCAGCAATTAATACTTTTTTCTTCATGAAATTCTTGAAAGGAAAAGAGTTATTTATGCTTCTTATCATCTTGATGATGATGTACAAATATGGTACCAAATGTTGGAGAAAGAGATGATTTACGTCACTTGGGAGGACTTCAAATCAACGCTACAAAATCATTATGGTCTGAATATTTTTCTTGATTTCTTTGGAAAACTTACTAAGTTGCGTCAAGTTGGAAATTTTGAGGACTATCAAAGACAGTTCGAGAAGTTATTAGCAAAGTATGGTTCACTCCCACAACCTAGACACGTAAGCTTATTTGTTAGCGGGTTGAGAGAATCGATTCTTCCTGATGTGCATGCTAATAAACCAGCAACATTGTCGGCATTCTTTGGGTTGGCACGATTATTTGAGGCTCGTGATAAGTCTCAATTGAATTCCATCACTGCAACAACTATTCAAGGGATAGTTCCAGTCAAGCAAATGACTATGTTGGAATTACATGAACGAAGGAAAAAGGGGCTTTGCTTCACCTGTGATTAGATGTTCAAGCTGGGACATTGATGCAAAAAACTGTTTCTGATAAGGACAATCATCCAAGAAATTGATGGGGATCATGTGATGGAAGCTAGGTGACATTCCATAGTCTTGAAGACAAGACTTAAATTAAGGGGAAGAACTTGTTACAGTTATTGATTTAGTTTGTATTAATTGATTTAGTATTTGAATTTCGTTTGGTTTGTTATGTCAGTTCAACAAGTTTAGAAAATTAGGGTGTTTATTTGTTCAACTAAAGTGAACATGTTTAGTTTAGAGTCCATATCAGTTGTAATTTCAGTTGGGTTTTGAATTAGTGAATTTACTTCCTAGTCTGTAAGATCTAGGTTAGCGGGATTCTGCCTTATCTTTTATAATAATCTATTTAAGATTTGAGAACAAATGAAATAAGGCATCGATTGAATTAAGTTTATTCGAAAAGGTATACACTTATGTGTTATCTTGGATTGAATTAAGTTTATTAGAAAAGGCACACTTATGTGTTATCTTGGACGGATGTCTCGTCAGTAAGTTGGACATAGGGTTCGTCAGTAAACCCATTATCCTTTTTTACTTCTACTTTAACCATTATAACTCTTCCTTTTTATTAGGTTTTCCCTATTTCCAATCTCCATTTTTCCTATTTCCCATCCCACATAATTTCTATCCCCAATTTTCCTAAGTACCACCCATATAAAATTTCACAAGTCCTAAATACCATCACTTTACTTTTTTATTCACACCCAACAATAAAACCACCCTACAACTGAAAAAAGAAAAACTCTAACTAACAAATCTCATCTCCATCTCCACCACCGACCATTATCTCTTTCATTCCATCTCCATGATTCCATCTCTATAATTATTAGGTTAGATTAATAATGGTGACGAGAGAGGCTAGGGCATCATGTACTATTTATTTACGATTTATAAATTGTACTGATAGGGGCATACTTAAATTTAGTTGGAGCATTTACTTGATCATCACACTAATTTTTTTGTCGTAGATTTGGAAGCATGTGTACTAATCGGAGCATCTACCTGTCTTTTTTATTAATTTTAACTCAAGCATGAGGTAATTCACGACACGAGCAAAATGAACTCCAATTGGATGACCATACTTTTAAGACTACCCTGCTCATATGATTAATGAAGTTAATTAATCAACTCTGAACTTTGTTCACAAAATAGGTTCTCGCTAGAATTAACATAATCCGATTGATCCAGGGTTAATATATTTTTCCTAGTTTTCAATAATGAAATCTTCCATAATATAATTTACCGATTAATCACCGGTTAAGCAAATAAATGATTAACGAAGAAGAAGACAAATAAATGATATTGGTGAGTCAACTTGACTTTTATGGGTGGTACATAGGAAAAAACAAAATTAAAAAGTAAATTGATTTGTGAAATTTTGAAGGGGATGGGAAATAGGAAAAATGGGGATAGGAAATAGGGAAAACCTTTTATTATCTATTGTGTCTTTCCTAATGTGATTGTAACAGATCGTCATAAGAAACGAACTATTTCTTATGTTACCCATATTACATTTTCAAACAAATATTTACACACAGAACTTTCTAAAATAATTAGAATTTTACCTTTTTTTTTTTTTTTTTTGGCAATACTGTATTTAAGATCAAGTACAGAGGTTTTGGAATTTTTGTTCAGCTCCGTATTCAAAATTTATTCCTTCCTATCAAATCTACCCATTTTCCACATTCTAGTTAATGTACTGCTAGTATTCTAGGAATTGATGCAGCTGATTAAGGTCCCTGATAGATATCTAGCTAGGTGTCCAGTTGGTGCCTGGTGTTGTGCGTTATTCCTGACCCATTGAAATAAACCATGTTTAACCAACAATCTCACCGGTAAAAATCAAACTCTCACCTTCTCCCTCACAAAGGGTAAAGAACGATCCATAATAAGTTCGTTAAATCATGTAGTTATTTGTAGCTTTTCAAGACTTGGATTTAAATCGCCAAGACAACCAGACAATGACATTTACGGGCTTGGGCTTGGCTTCAAAAGGGTTCTTATAAGAAAGAAAGAAAAATTGTGGGAATTATTTCGTATGTAGTTGAACCCCCGTTGCTTAATTAATGATCAATCCTGGTTTAAGTTCATCACTCATGGATTTCTTTTTACTGTAAATAAAAATAGTTAATTAACGGTTTGATTTACCTTGGTTGTGTGGAAGTTATCTTTCGTAGGTCCTTAAGAAGTTCTGCCTCGTTTGGGTACACACTGGTATCCAAGATATACTACAAGAAGATAACACATCTAATTAATGATATGTCTAATTAATTCAAGAACTTAAAATAAGATATGATGTTTTTCAAATTAAACAAGAATTTAACCTGATAGAGCTCTCTACTTTGCAATATTAATCCCATGTCTGTTTTCATAATATCTTCTGTGGAAATCTTGCTTGAAGCCGATTTTTCTTCCATGATAAAGCTCTTTACTTAGCAATTTTTCAGTTCGATTCATCTCCATATATATATAGATTCATATAGTTTTCTAAATTTGTTTTCTAGTGCATTTAAGATGCATAAATGCACCGATAAGATTGTAACTAATTTTTTGTGCCACTAGGCCCACTACTCAACACTTACATTTCTATGCGGGGAAAAGTGGCATACATGCACGAAATGGTTGCGCCGAAAGAACTTAGCTGGCATATTTGCGTCCATGCTGTCTTTGTCCATATATATTGTTACTTTGTTTTTGTTTTTTTTTTTTGTTTTTTAATAAATACCAGGTTTTACCCCGAAAGATACATGACATCATAGACAACCACAACAAATAGGACAAACTGCAAATCAATCTCACAACGGGCTAAGCAACGAACCTCTGATAATATATTCTCAATAATCGGAATCACAGAAAAAGAATCATAGGTGGCCAATAGGCATAACAGTAACACCCGCATACGTAAGGGAGAGCTTGGATCGTCGGTACATAGTCCATCGCCCGAGAACATTTTTTTGATGTATACTGATAACCATGTCTTGAAGACGGGTTGACTGAAATTTTCACGGATAGAAAATGATGAACTCGCTGGGTAACTCGTCGGAACTCCCGTATCCGCTGAGAATATCAAAACCAGACTTGAAGCTATTGTCGATCGATCGTGACCCAAACATATGATACCAATTACGGTGATGCTTAAAAACCCCAATAAGATAATATCAAAGCAGACCTGATAATGATTAAAATTAACCTAATAAACGAATAAAAACTTAACCTATTAATATTTGAGAACAAATAAACCCTAGAAGAGGATCCAGAGAACACATAGAGCTGCAGATCGGAGTCGATCCATACATATAAGCCAAGACGCAGTCGATGGTGTGATTTTCCATAGATTCGAAAATGAAAATGGTGGTATGCCTTGATCTTTCTCTCCAATAGTTCACAATTCGACTAACAATTACAATCGAAGTTCCAAACAAACACAACCCAAAAAATTGCATACCAGATCCATAAAAGAAAAAAAAAATTAAAACATCAAGAACAAAAGTAAATACATAAAATTAAAAGGACACAAGAGTTATTAACGAGTGGCAGAGAAGCATGGAGACCAACAGATGAACAAAACTGCTCAGATCTGCTCCAAAGGAGCCGATCTGAGCAGGCAGCGAGAAAGGAAGGTGGAGTTTTCGTTTTGATAGGGGAAAGAGAGAAAGGAGAGAGAAAATGATAATGACATTGCTCGTACACAAAAAAAAAAACTAAAACTAATATGCCATGTGTGCAAGGAAAATCTTCATTATTTTTTATTTTATTTTTTGACACAAAAATGGCATATTAAAAGCTAACGTTCATCAAAGCAATAACCATTAGACAAAAACAGAAACATAATAAAAGTTAATCGATATTTGTAGCAACTTACCAATTGCATAAAAGAGTATTTGAAGAAAACTTTTAAAGAGTTTAGTATTCAATGGCCATTTAAAAAGAGTACGTTTAATCGGAACTATTAGCTTGTTGAGACTCATTTTTTTGTTATTTAAAGCCCCGTAAATTCCGCCTCCCATCCAAATATTCCACCCAGTTACAAAAGGGAGAACTCCCCAAATATTTTTTTATCATTCTTCCACTCTTCTTATTTGAACAAATCCCAAATGTTGGTCTTGCACTCTTTGGAAACACTCAATTTACTCCAAAACTTTCCCTTAGTATTTCCAAACTTTCCTAACTCCTATTACTTGTAGGAAAATGATTTTGGGTTTCCTACTCAACATTACACAATAAGCAAGTACTTGAGTTTACCTTACCCGGATTGCATACTTGTCTATAAGGAAAAGCCAAAAACCCATTGACATCCAGCGAAGCATTACAATTGGCTTAGAAAATCAATCGAAGAAATTCCACTTTCTAGAGTCATCTTCTACACTGTTGTAAAATCTTCTTGACTTGTCATAGATTTTTGTTTAATGTATCCATATAATTCAATTCATATGGAAATGATTATACATGGAATTCCAAATTTCTGAAGGGGGATAGGTATATTCTAGTGGAATTTATATTTAATTAAAAGTTCTCCTAATCTCGGGCATGAGTCTCATGAATTGAATCAAATAAAAGAAGGTGCAATAAACCCCTCTTGCAGTTCTCTTTCTGTTCAGATGGACAATTTCAAGAAGGTTAGTGAAATTGAAGAAGGTAAAACAAGGATGTGGATATAAGTGTCGTTAGTTTTTGCAAGGGGTAAATTACTTTTCATTGGATCCATCAATTCCCTATACTCGAAACATATAACCAATTCCAATGGATTGAAGAAGATCAGAGGTTGCTTTGATTCCTTTAGTTGTGGAAATTGCATATATTAGCATCACCAAAAAGCTAATATCCCAAGATGCTTGACGCAGAATCATTAGACAAGCAAAATATCCCGAATGGATAGCAAATATGGTCGTAGTCCCAAAGAAGAAAAAAGGGATAAGAATTTGCATAGATTTTATTGATCTAAAACAAAGCTTGTCCAAAAGATAACTTTCCTTTGC
>JAJJWW010008048.1:0-44567 GCA_023531295.1 Papaver armeniacum | reverse complement strand
TCCCCTAGTAAGGTCACATGTCCACTTAAAATTGGATATACCCCAATCAAGCCAGGTTATTTATGGGGTGATTTGTTTGTGGCAAAAATAGTAATGCTTTGCTCATGAACTATCTCCAATGGTGGGGGTCATATTTCTAAGATTTGTTATTTTTGGATAATGATTAAATTGATTCTCTTTTTTCTTATTGGTTTAGAAAATTTATTTAAAGATAAAAATTTAAAATATAATTAAAAAGATGACATGGAGGTCATTGCCAAGGTCTAAATAAGACTTTCTAAGACCTTCGTATTTATTTTGACACCTTTCCTACTTAATAGGACCCACTGTTGGAGATGCATTTTATGTAAATGAGGGTCTAAAATCCTATGTGTCATAAAAAAATAAAATTTTCACCCTCTATTGGAGATGCTCTTATAACATAAAGGGTTTCTAACTTTCTATGATCATACAAATTTTGAGATGCAACAAAACATCTTATTTGCATCTGTAGTTGTACATTTATATATCATTGAAAAGCTCTTGAAACTAAGGATCACTTCAAGTATTCAACTGAAAGTCCTAGAAACAAAACTTTTGTTGCAGAAAGTTTAAACAAACATGGCATTGCAGTACTATGTTTACCCACTCCCAAGTTTGTACTCTGTAGGGAGTAAGGAATCTTATTCAAAGTGAATAAGTGGATTCTGCACTTGGACCTTGAAACAAATGAAAAGTCTTGTAGAGTTATTTGGTAGCCGTTTTTGAAGAGCTGGAGCAAATCTAGGAACCCATCTGAAGACATGAGTGTAGATGTAGATAAAGCCATTAGTCAGACAAATGATGATATCGACTGTAATGAAGACCATTGGTAAAAACAACACAGGTTTAGTGCGAGGTGCACCCGAAAATCAAGAACTCTACATTATAAAAAATGAATGGCCAGTAAATAGACATTTCTTGATTTCTTGTTCACCTTAATATAAGCATTATGATGGCAACTTCACACCTATTTTTTTGTGCATTTGCAATATTGTGCCCTGTAGATATCAAAAACATCCAAAATATGAGATGTTTACTTAACCTGAACCTAACACTTTGCAGAATATCGCGTAGCAATACAAAGCATACCTGATTTTCTATTTGCTTATATTGCTGCAATATCTCTAATTTAAGCTGCAAAACTTTAACACCGTGTTTCTTCTGCTCGCTTGGCATCTCTACGTCAAACTAATGCACATAACAGGAATACTGAAAGGTCTGGCACTCGAGGAACATGGTAAAAAGCACCATATCCTGCTAGGTGGGGTCAACAGCACGCTAACTCCTCCAATTGTTGCATTGTTTGATGAGGTTGATGCATAAAAAAAGATGTCTCCTCGTCCTTTGTTAGGTCTTTTTGCTTCCCATCATCCATATTTGGTGCAGGAACACATAAAGCTTATCCATTCCATTTTCAAAACTGTTTACCTCCGTGCATACCTCAATCAATTCCCTGATCCAAACGGTAAGAAGCCAAAATAGTTAATATAAACACTATTTAGGATAAACACATCAAATGGTTCCTTGTTCTTGAACATCTGTTCCACATATTGTCTAATAACATTATTCTATATGGCTATGCCTGATCCAGTTTCGTTTAAATTTGAGTTTCATCTATCCTATGTAACAGTTCTAACTATCTTTAAAATAACAGTTTAAAATAGCAGAAATGGATTTCAAATAGGTATAAAAAATTAAATAGAAAAACATTTGCTACCTCGGTTTATCAAGAACCGGTCTCAAATGCGAATGAGAAAGTACGGTGACCTACAAGAAGAAAGAGTGGTCCGCAATGTTGTAGTTAAAGCTCAAGGACATTAACCAATACTGAACATACAATGAAACATATAAGTTTCTTAAACATGTAGACAACGGATTTGGAAGTACTGCAATAACAATTGGGACAAATTGAGCAGAGAATGAACTAAAATTGAACACAGTGAAAATTCAGAAATTTGGAAATGAAGTGCTGAAATTATATAACCTCCATAAACAATTAAACGGCGAAACACTGCTTGGTAAAACTTGGAGCATACAGCATAATTTTTCAACAACTTACCCAAGCTAACATCATAGAGGCAAACAGTAGTATACCTTAGCTGCAGCATAATATAAGGCATGATGGTTCCATAAATAGTTCAAGAAAATGAATATTAGTATTAAACATGGTTCCAGAATCCAAAAAACCCAACATCAGAATCAGAAATACAAATGACTAAGGATTCCCGGAGTGAGAATTACAACTTAGGACTTTCGAAAATATATACTTTTAGCAAATGAACAACTTACTTTAAAGATGTTTCATCTTCAATTAGTAATAGACCAAGTCGAATTTAGCTAACCTGGAGCATCTTTATAAATCTCTATCTTCCAATTGTGCAACCTTTTGGCAAATATCACAACTCCAAGACTTGTAGAAGGAAACTCACCTCCCGTTTTTTTTTGTTCCATAAGCAACAGTTCAGAAATTTGGGGTGAAAATGAAGAACCCTATCTCAGAATGAATAGAAATAAGAGTGAAACTGAGCTTTAGGGATAAACACACTGAATCATGATTCATAAATCAGTTCCAATTGAACTTTGATTACTAAGTGGGAAGGGAAATAAGAACGTTCGAAGTTGAATGTGTAGACTGTAGAGCAATGGGATGAGTAATTCGGCAAAAGGTCCAGGGCGAGCGTGAAACTCTCTAAAAAATAAAAGACAGACAAATTTGAGTTGTAAGGCTCTTACCAATGCAAAATGTATAAACGAACGAGTTTTTTTTTTTTTTTTTTTTTTTTTGAAAACAACAGAAACAGAACCAAGTAGCGGCAATCTCATCTTGAATACAAGACGAAATACAAGAGGGGGTTTGGAGTAGAACCACCACATGTTAGAATGGTAGCTTAGACTAAGTCTTATGGGGTGCTAGTCTAGCACCTAGATTAGCGATCACAAATACCTCCTAAGTCTTATGGGAGTGCTAATCTAGCAACTAGATTAGCATTGATCCACGTCACTATTCCGCGCCTGCTGAACCATTCGCCAAATGCTTAAAATCTCTCGCCTCCGATCAAAAATAAACCCCTCGCCGCCGAACCATTCCGCGAAAAGGTAGTTTTCAATCATCAATCATTCAACGTAACTATCTAGCATGCTACTTCACATGCTAGCAATCTGCTAGGAGAGAGAACTAGTGTTAACTTTTTTGCTACGCTTTTTTTCTGAATTGCAACACTTAAGTGCTAATCTAGCACCTCCAATCTAGCCCATAAGACTTAGTCTTAAAGCATATTTAGCTAGAGTATGGGCAACCACGTTCCCATCTCTTTTCTTGTAAACAAACTGGACCTCAGAGATTTTCCTTGCCTTGGCTCTAATTTGGAGAATTAATTCACGTAACCTCCAAGGAATGTGCGCATGTTCCTCAGTCAACATCTTGACCACCGTCTCAGCATCACTCTCTATTATAACTCTTTGCATCCTGTTGACAATAGCAAACTCAATAGCCAAAGAGACGGCCCTAGTTTCAGCTTCAGTGGGGCTCAACACCTCATGAGAATTAGTACCACAATCCACAACCTTTGAACTTAGCACCACTGTCTCTAGCCACAACTGCCCAACCTGCCTTAAAGTTATCAAAAGCTGCATCCACATTTAACTTGATCCAGTTGATTTCAGGTGGAGTCCATGTTGCTGCCATTCTCCTCAGCTCCAAAGGATGGGTTTGTATTTCTTCTTCCGGAAGAACTAGTGCAGAATAGTTGAACCAGAAAAAATGACTTCCTTTTTGATGATGCTTTGGATAGAATGATTTCTACAGTTAAAAACTTTATCATTTCTGTTTTTCCAGAGAGCCCACATCACACAGCTACCCATTTTAAAGATCTCATAATTCCATTTTTCGGCAAGCCATCCAGAAATTATTTGTTTGCAGCTCATGTCCCTATAGATTTCAGTTCTACAGCCCAGGGGGATCCAAAGAAAGTAGTCACAACCACTGGACAATGGAAGAAAATATGCTCTAGATCTTCAATGGCTGCAGTGCACAATCTACACTCTTGATTTATACCTGTAATGTGTTTTCGAGGTTCTTGAAAATAGCTAGACCATCATGCACTACCCTCCAGATAAACATGAGAATTTTTGGTGCCAAGTCTTTTATGTTCCAAAATCTTTTCCACGGGAAAGTATCATTGTGAGAGCTAGAAGAACTAGGTTCATTGTCTTTGAGAGTTTTAATGAAAGATTTGCATGAGAACGTATCATTTGGATGGGGTTTCCAAAGCATTTGGTCTTCAACATCTTCCTCAGCATCTGGTAGATATGTGTTAAGGATCTGAGCAACAGAACTGTCTTGAAAGAGTTGATTTATCTTGTCTTCATTCCACCTAATGGGATCATGTAGGATAAGGTCAGCAACTTTGCTTATTTCTCCCAGCGATGAGTTTTCTTTTAATTCAGGCCTGCTGTTAGGGTGGTTTCTGAGCCAAGGGTCTTTTGTGACATGAATTGTGTCTCCTTTTCCCATACTCCAAATATAGTTGTCTTTCATATCTTCTCTGCAATCCATAATTGCTTTCCAAGTTGAAGAGCTTCTCGGGTTTGCGGTAGCTTCCCAGAAGGACTTGTCTCTAAAATATTTTGCTTTCATAATAGCGCCCCATTCGCAGTTCTGATCGTCGTTTATTCTCCAAATTAGCTTCGCGATCTGAGCTCTGTTAAGATGGGTTAGAGATCTTATTCCCAGACCACCTTGATCTTTCTGTTCGAGGAATCTGCTCCAATTTATGAAATGAGTCTTTCTTGTACTCTGATTGTGACCCCACCAGAAGTTTCAGATGATTCTTTCTAGCTTCGCTATTACCGTCTTTGGGAGGAGAGAAGTGGCCATATAATATGGAGGAATCAGCCCCAAAACATGTTTGATCAACACTGTTTTCCCAGCATGATTGAGGTGTATCCTTTTCCATCCCGCTAGTTTGTTGTCGAATTTTTCCTCCAAAAAGTCGAAGGATTTTACTTTATGAGCTGACTTTAAGAGTTGAAACCCCAAGTATTTATCAATGCTCCTCACTTGACTAACTCCCAATTTATCAGCAACTTCACTTCTTCTCTCGGCTTTGACTCCTTTGCTAAAGAAAATTGTCGATTTCTTTAGGTTTGCATGCTGACCAGACCATTTTGCATACATAAACAGAATATCTTACAGGCTTTGGATGGTTCTATCATCGAGGGTGCCGAAGAAGAATAAATCGTCAGCAAACATGAGGTGAGAGATGGATGGGGCCCACATGTTGACTCTATACCCTTTATAGATGCAGTTAGTTTCCATTCTCCTGACCATCCAAGATAAGCCCTGCGCACACAATATGAAGAGATAAGGTGAGAGAGGGCATCCCTGTCTTAGCCCTCTCCCACTAGCAAACCGTCCCTCCGGAGAACCGCCGTTAACAATAATGGAAAAAGTTGTGGTAGTAACACAATTCATAATGATGTTATAAGCTTCACCATTAATACCTTAAGATCTAAGGCACTACCCTACAAAACTCCAAGAAACTCTATCGTAGGCTTTGCTTATATCGATTTTAGTATCGATTTTAGCGCAAAAGCCCCTAAGACAGAACTGGACTGATTCATAGAATGAATTAGTTCCTTGGCCGTTAAAATATTATCAAGGATCATCCTACCTGGCACGAATGCCGGCTGAGCTTTATCAACAAGTCTGTTAAGCATAGGCTTTAATCTTTGAGCTATGATCTTGACAACTATCTTTGAGCTATGATCTTGACAACTATGTTATAAAGGATGTTCACTCGCAGCAGAGTAGCACGAATTTCCAAGTATCAAGGATAAGGTCTTTGCATAAGGTATTCAATCAGAAAAAGCATGTTGCTCTCTGGCAATGAACTTAAAAGAACTCTATGTCAACACATAGAATTCAATCAATTGACCTGACTAACTTGCAGAAGTTAGGGCTTTACGCCTCATGCAGTATATCGGACCTTGCTTGTCGAAATTAAACCTAGGCAAACTAGGTAATTAATTCGCCATGGATTAGCAGGTGCAAAACCTTGCTCAGAATCAGAAAACAGGGAGCCTCAACAAAGAAAGGGAGGCATGGACATGCCTTAGGCCAACTGGCGCCACTTGCTATTGGCCACGCCCCTTCCTAAACCGTCCCTATTTCTCTCGACCAATCGTGTCGCCTCAAATTATCCACGCGCACATGAGTTGTGGATGGGCCCATACTTGCCGGCCCCATTTTCCATCGACCAATCAGGTCGCTCTAAAGCCGCCACACTCTCACCAGAAGTGTAGCTGTGCCTTATGTTTGGCCGCCCCCTTTTCTTGGCCAATCAAGTCGCTCTAAACTTGCCACCATACATTAAAGTCCAACCGCACCCTGCAGCGCCACCATACTAACTGGCAAGCCAAACGTGTCTTACCATAACAACATATTGATCGGCATGCCAACATGCCACTCTGCCGCGGTAGCATGCCACTTTAGCCTTGGCCACGCCGCCAAGCCCTAATTCTTACCACGGCGCCAAATCCTAGCCTTGGCCACGCCGCCAAGCCCTAATTCTTACCACGGCGCCAAATGTTAGCCTTGGCCACGTCGCCTAGCCCTAATTCTTTCCACGACGCCAAATCCTAGCCTTGGCCACGCCGCCAAGCCCAAGTTATTACCACGACGCCAAATCCTAGCCTTGGCCACGCCGCCAAGCCCTAATTCTTACCACGACGCCAAATCCTAGTCTTGGCCACGCCGCCAAGCCCTAATTCTTACCACGACGCCAAATCCTAGTCTTGGCCACGCCGCCAAGCCCTAATTCTTACCACGGCGCCAAATCCTAACCTTGGCCACGCCGCCAACCCCTAATTCTTACCACGGCGCCAAATCCTAGCCTTGGCCATGCCGCCAAGCCCTAATTCTTACCACGTCGCCAAATCCTAGCCTTGGCCACGCCGCCAAGCCCTAATTATTACCACGACGCCAAATCCTAGCCTTGGCCACGCCGCCAAGCCATAATTCTTACCACGACACTAAATCCTAGCCTTGGCCACGCCGCCAAGCCCTAATTCTTACCATGGCACCAAATCCTAGCCTTGGCCACGCCGCCAAGCCCTAAATTCTTACCACGTCGCCAAATCCTAGCCTTGGCCACGCCGCCAAGCCCTAATTTTGGCCACAGAGCCAAACCTTAGTTTTGGCCATGCTACAACGCCACAGGCGTGGCCATGCCACAACGCCGCTGGCATGCCGACATGCCACGGCTACTAGCATGCCACTATGCCACGGCTACTAGCATGTCGCTATGCCGCGGCTACGCCATTAGCATGCCGCTATGCCATGGCTCCACCAGGCGCTACTATGCCAATGTCGCCACTTTGTTACACAACAAAGATGTGGCCATAATCAACGACCACTCTTCCTCATGAGATTCAATCTCAGCCATCCAAGTTCGCCACTGAACTTACGGACTTGCGGCAAGTCCCAGGCAACCCGCTACGCCACGGCTACGCCAGGCGCCACTATGCTAATGGCGCCACTTTGTTACACAACAAATATGTGGCCATAATCAACGGCTACCCTTCCTCCTGAGATGTAATCTCAGCCATTTAAGTTCGCCACCAAACTGACGGACTTGTGGCAAGTTTTAGGCGGCCGACCAAGGCAAGCCTAATAGCATCACATGCTATTTTCCTATGGCAAAGTCTCTTGACTTTGACTTGCCACACATAGCAACATGCTACACGTTTTCCACGAAAACACTCGAGACATCAAACATGTCACAAACCGGGGATACTCATCGGGGTATTGTCCTGCGGTTTACGGCGTGCGGCGTGCAATGCGCCTGCTACAATAAAGTGTCATGAAGTAGGACAATTAGTGGTGGTGAAAAGTAACGGTGTAAACAATTCATTTCCTTCATCATGGAAGCGTAATGACTGACGGTTACACGGATTCACTTCCCTCATCATGGAAGCATAACGTCTGATGGTTACACGTTACTCTATTCTTCCACTACTCAATCGTTTCCACTTCCTACGAGACCAGGGTACGTTTCAATATGACTTGTATAAATAGGCTTTACCTATTTTCACCAAAGGAACAAGTTTGGGTCAGCAACAATACAATATCTTTCCATTCTGCTAACCAGTTCTACTTCCGATACAAGTCATAAAACAAACCACACCTTTAGAATCAACGATTCTAGTCTCAACACTCTCTTCGCTTCCATCCCTAATACCAACCCTTCTCCTTCACTTTGTGACCGAAGCAATCCTGGAACAGCCATTTCTTGGTTTAGGCCAGGATTGTACAGATTGATATCTCGAATCAAAAGTACTCCCTGCAGTACATTGTTTAGGGTTTAGATTTGTTTCTCATCCACACACCCGAATTTACCAAAATCAGCAGAAACGGTTTTCACCCACAAACAGTTACATAAACCGATAGGTCTAAACTCAATCGGTTTTGAAGGATTTTTCACCTTGGGAATAAGGACTAAATTTGTGTGATTCATGCCATTAGGTAAGCTAGAGGAACCAAAACAGTGTTTAACAAGGGAACATACCTCATCACCAACTTTACCCCAATATTTTTTATAAAAGATGGGAGGCATACCGTATGGACCAGGAGATTTGAGATATCCCATGTTCTTGAGAACTTTCCAGATTTCCTCATTAGTTGGGATGGCAATTAGAGCTTCGTTCTCACTTTGCCGGTAATCTTGTGTTCAACACCGAAGTTGACAGCTACCTTGTGATCTTGAGGATCCTTTTTGAAATTTCTTGAGAAATGGTGGATGAGCATCTTCGAGATGTTGTCATGACCTTAGACCCAAGTATTGTTGTTGTTCTGCAAGGATTCTATTGAGTTCTTTTTTCTTCGCTGCTTGACAGAAATGTGAAAAATCTGAGTGTTTCTATCAATATTTGGGATCTAGGTGTTCTTGTTCTGTTGCTGCCAGAATTTCATTTCCACTTCCATCAGCTCTTCAATCTTGATTTTCAAGTTATCTTCTTCGCTTCTAATGTATCTTGTGTAAGCTAACTTCTGCAGTTCAAGGAGTTCCTTTTTAGCTTCCTCCACCGCTTTAGTAAAATTCCCAAAAGTTTTCTTGCCCCAAGCAGTAAGACTTATACCCGCCTCCTTGATCTTCGTCAAAGTATCACCAGAAGCATTTTCCCATGCCTTGTTAACCTCATCTTGGAAGTCTGGATAGTCAGTCCAGAAGTACTCAAATATGTTCCTTGGAGTTCTTCTTTTACAACTTCTATGTAAGTTTAGGTAAATGGGTGAGTGATCACTACCTAGTCTTGTAAATGAAAAACTGCAGCTTCAGGGAATTTCATCCACCAATTAGAGGAACATAAGACTCTGTCCAGTCTGGCGTAGATAGTAGTAGACATAACAACACTGTTGGTCCAAGTAAACGCTGGACCGCAGTGTCCCATACCAATAAGACCTTTATCTTGAATCATTCTATTGAACTCCCTATTGTGGTTGTTGCTATTGTAATTACCTCAAATCTTCTCCTTTATAGACTTTATGGAGTTAAGATCTCCAATTATACAGTATGGGTTTAATAAGCTATCAGTGTAAGTAGATATAGCATGCCAGAAGTTGTTTCTGTCACTCCTAACAGGAGGACCATAAATACATAATAAATCCCAGGTAGGAACTAGTATTTGACTGACTTGACAGTGTACGAGGTTTATATTACTCTTGATGATACTGATTTTCACAGAGTCATGCCACATGAGTATTAACCCACCTTTTCTACCCACACAGGGAACAACAAAATGTTTACTAAAGTTTAAATGAGAAATAAGGTTACCAGCTTTACTATTATCTAATTTAGTTTCAGACAAGAAAGCAATACTGGGATTGCAAGCTCTCAAGAAGGATTTTAGATGATGAATTGTCGAGGGATTCCCTAACACTTGACAATTCCATGAGTAGATTAACATTGAGCTTGTGGCTGATTTAGGGAAGCCACCACACCCATATTTTCATGATTGACAACTGATATTTTAGTTTTTGATTTAGGGTTCACCTGATCGATGTCCATTGGTGAAGATGTGCGTTTTCTCCCAACTATGATTTCCCCCTCAATCTTGTTTTCCTGAAGAGCAACTTCCTTTCTCTTTTTAGCATCTCTTTTCCACTGACCTTGTTTCTTCTTTCCAGCTTTGTTACTTTCCACACTATTGAATGAGTTTTGGCTCTCTTCATCCTCAGAAACATTAGTAATTCTTGGGGAATTTCGATTACCAGTTATCAAATTAGGGTTTTTCACTTGTAGAGTAGAGATTTTTTCCTGAAAAACTATTCCTTCTCGATTCTCAGATAATTTAGTTTCTGGGTGTTGGGCTGAACCGTCTCTACTAGTCTTTTCTTTCCCTTGGGCTTGAGGTACTGTATGGGTGATATTACTGCATGACTTCCCATCCCTCGCTATCTCTTTTTGTGGGTTAACAAAACTCCCCAATCTTTCGACTCCTGCTGGTGCTAGCTTACCTTTCCACGTGTTCGCATCCAATACGTTATTACGATGACCAATTGGTGATTCGACTTGGGATTCAATCTCCACCCTCGATCCAAACCCCTTGATTGAGCTCGTGATTTCTGTATTTGCAGGTGTTTGTTGTAAAGCAATACTGTCAACCTGCACCCCGTTCTGCACTCTTGTTTGTTGTCGGCCATACCTACTGTTGTCTTCTATGTCATCGTTACCATCAGAGGGTTTAGTAACATTGATCAGTTGATGATTTTGAATGGCCGGATTTCATATTTTTTTCGGAATGACTATCGGAGTAATTACAACTTTGTCTATGCTCTTAAAATTAACTCTAATATCTTCTGAGTAATTGGCCAATCTCGAGTCTTCCATTTTTTCACTAAACTCTTCTGGTGATAGTTTCAAGCTTTCTAGACTTTTTGATAGAACATGGCATTGCTTCATAGAGTGCCCAAAAAAACCACAGTGATAACATAATCTGAAAAGTTTCTCGTATCTGAATTGAGCCATGCGTATTTTCTTAGAAGCTAGAATAACCTTCATTTCTTTTGGTAGTGGTTTTGTGATGTCGATTCTAACTCTAACCCTGGCGTATTTCCCCCATTTAGCTGCATCTTCTTCTGATATTTCTTGAGGGGTTCCAAATCTCTTCGCCATATCATAAATCTTCTTACTATTCAGTATACTGATTGGTAAACCATGGATTTGAATCCAAAACCAGACGTATTTGAACTCATACTCTTCTGGGAGAAGATATCCATCACACCTTTACATCACCATTAATTCATTACTCGAGCCCAAGGAGAGCCTTTTAGAATAGCTTCCAAATCACATAGATTTTCAAATCTAATTTTATAGATGTTGTTTCCTAGATCTGAAATAGAGAACTCACCTGATGTTTTCCAGGCTTTCACTAATATCTCTTTAAGCATAAAGAATGCATACCCTCTTCCAGTGACTAGTTTGCACACTAAACACCTTTTCGAATCTGGTAAATATTCCTGCTGGGTCTCTTCGTCTTCATACTCTAATTCATTGCTATTATCCATAAGGTTGGACATTCTATTTATTATATCATCAACGTCCTGATTGTGAGATGATGAGGTTGCCATGATGTATGATAGAAGAAAGAGAGATCAGTGATTGAATCTGGTACGGGGAAAGAGAAGGTTTGAAAGAGACCAGGCAAATAAAAACTAGTACTATATTAAAGATCCAAATAGGGTACTAAGAATCATCACGAAGGATGATATTGAGAGAGAAAAACTGAAAGAAGAATCAACTAACAAGTTGAAATAAGAATCAACAGGAGAAGTTGAGGAAAGAATCACCATAAAAGGTGAGATCAAGATGTTTTGATGGAGGTCAAAACACCGCGGCCAAGGTCAAGCCGAATGTGGAAAAAAAATATTTGAAGTGGCCAAAACGCAGTGAGACTATTGTTAGGATGCCAACACTAAAAACAAACGAACATGTTCCTAGATTTTAGACAAATGGGAAACTCAAATACTGAATTACCAAGTATATTCCTAGTATGCACGTTATGTAACATGTTGCTGGTTTTGGTAAATCTGGGTGTGCCGCCAAGAAACGAATCTAAACCTTAAAAAAATGCACTGCATGGGAACACTTTAGATTCGAGAGATCAATCTGTACAATTCTGGCCTAAACAAAAAAATGGTCGTTCCAGCCTTGCTTCGGTCACAAAGTGAAGGAGAAGGGTTGATCTTAGGGAGGGAAGCGAAGAAGGTGTTGAGATCGGTAATGGTTAACTCAAGGTGTGGCTTTTTATGACTTGTATCGTAATATGGAACTGCTCATGAATGTAAGCTATCGGTTCTTGGTGTTTTTTTGGATACTTATGTTGTTAACCAAAAAAAAAAAAAAACTGTTGTTGGTCAAAATAGGTCGAAACCTATTTATATTAGTCATAGTTGCACGCACCTTGATCTCATAGGAAGTGGGAGTAGTTGAGTGATGGAGAAGTTGGGTCGTGTGAAAATGTAGAAAACCACGTCTTACTATGAGGGAAAACGATTCAGTTTACACCCACTGGGCATGTTGCACGCCACACGCTGTAAACCGCCAGACCAATACCCTGATGAGCATCCCCCAGTTTGTGACACGTTTGATGTCTCGCGTATTTTATAGAAAATATGTAGCAAGTTGCTGGGTTTTGCGTAATTATCCCGACCAACCACGCGTAATCTAGGTGGCGGGTAGTCATGTGTGAGGAGCCAAGTCATGAGACTTGCCGCAAAGAATAGCATGTGATGCTATTAGGTTAAATAACTAAGTTATTTGTGAAGCCGATACTCGTAAAATATCGTATGTATTCGATGCATGTAAAGCATCGCTTTTAATCAGCTCAAAATAATCGATGCATGTAAAGCATCATTGTATAAAGCTCGCTTAAATCAGTCGCGGAGCTTAATGTCTTAAAAGGAGCATGACCGGCCATTTTAAGGAAGCTTCCAGGAGCCATTCACGTGTTCCAAAGGCATGCCGGTCGGTCTCTATAGGAGAGTGATGGCTGGCGACTATGGTGACATCTTATTGGTCGCATAAGATTTAATCTAGGCCAGTCAATTCGGCTGGCGAAGTTGGACAGCCGAGATGATTTGCGGCAGTTAATGGCTGCCTCAAAATTTATGTAAGCGGCTCGACCAGCCCCTTTTGGTCGATCGTTTGGGAGCCATATGGGGAGGCCGTGGCTTGTCCGATCACGGCTTATGGAAGGGGAGTGGCCGTTGATGATGGCCACATCTTGTTGGCTACCTACAATAGGATTTAGGCCGGCCAATTCATCTGGCGAAGTTGGGCGGCCGAGATGATTTGCGGCAGTTAATGGATGTCGTTGATTTAATTTAGGTTTTAAAAAAAAAAAACGTGTGGCCAACCTATTTTAGGGCCAACGTTTTTGGTGTTGGCGATGTGTTGAGAGCTGTTCGTCTGGCCGGCACAATAGCCGGGCCGCTAGTGAGCGTATCCGCACCTTGCTCATTGATTGAGAATGAATATAGGCCACAATTCGGCCGGCGGTTGGGCGGCAAGATCGTTTTATACAGGAATATGCTTTGCGCTAACATAATTTAGGGCTTTATAACTCGCACGGCCAACCTACTTTGGGTAAAAGTTTGGTAGCTCTGCTTGCGAGTTAGAAGGATTTCGATTGGCCAAGGCATTAGTGGGCCCGCCGGTGATCGTTTTGAGATTGAAATGGACAACCTATATTAAATTCCTTAAGGAATTAGGCGCGTCGACCAACCAACTTCCAACTTTATTTAAAAGTGTGTGTGGCGCGTTTGAAGCGATCTGATTGGTCGATGGGAAAGGTGGCCAAAGCAACAACATGAAGCGTTGCCAGCCGGCCACAGGCGGCGCCTGTTGGAGCGGATCGGCCGGCCAAGTGGCGTGGCCGCGCCTCCTTTTGTTGTGGCTTCTATTTGCCGCAGTTCCTCTTTATTTCTTGTTTTTTGGTATGACTTTGCTCCTACCAGCTCCATGGCGGATTAGTTTCCTAGCTTACCTAGGTTTGGTCTCAACCAGTAGGGTTCGGGATATTGCGTAGGGCACAAAAACCTACTTTTTAATTAGGCTAAAATTTGAATCTTGTGAGCTATCACAAAATCGAACAAATTTGATAAATTCTGTGTGTTAACACAAAATTCATTAATTTTATCCTCAGAGAGCAGTTAGCGCATCTTCTGATTGAGTACTTTCATGCAAACCTTAATCTTGATACTTCGGGAAATTCATGCTACTCAGCTGCGAGTGAACACTAATTGTCATGTCATACCAATATTAAGAGTTCAGCCGGGGAATATAGCATAGAATAAATACTCGGCAGGCTCCGGCATTAGTGAGTAATGCATCTAGGAGCTTATATACTTATTAGGCTTTATACTAGTGAACAATTCATCTAGGAGCTTGAGTTTCAAAATAGTATGAAGAGAGACATAGACACTCATCGATTTTGATATATTCTTCAAATTCCTTGCGAATATAGACATATCAAGGTCTACTACTTCTGATGCAGGATCAGGTAGATAGACTTTTACAGTTTTCGCCCTATACTAAAAACCACCATCAACATGTTGATAACCAAATAAAGCAAAAATTCTAACAAATATCAGCACACACTGAAATTTCTAAATATTATAAACTATTAAGAACCAGCAGGATTCATCATAAAAAAAAAGGCCTTAAAGATGTTTTGTAGCAACCAGAAGTTGTTGCTATCACTGGGATAACTTCAATTTCTAGGCAAAGTTCGATTAAAGATACTAGTATCTTTAATCGAACTCTTTATGAGAAAGATATTTTTTTTTGGTAAAAATAGTATCTTTGATCGAACTCTGCCTAGAAATTGAAGTTGTCCCAGGGATAGCAAGAACTTTTATCGTATTTCATTTTGTCATTTTGTATACGTGTCGTGGGTTGCTACAAAACATCTTTAAGGCCTTTTTTTTGTGATGAATCCTGCTAGTTTTTAGTAGTTTATAATCTTTAGACATTTCAGTGTGTGCTCATTGTGCTCATATTTGCATATAATTTCTGCTTTATTTGGTTGTTAACATATATGGTCTTAGTCCCATTTGTTGTTTTACCAGGCTCAAGTCTCCAAAGCGAGGTTTTTAAAGTAATATGACAGGTCTCATCTCCCAATGCTAACTTGTTACATAACGTGCATACTAGGAATATACTCAGTAATTCACTATTATTGTCTGAAATCTAAAACAAGTTCGTTTATACATTTTGCATTGGTAAGAATCTTGCAACTCAAACTCAAATTTGGTTATATTTTATTAACTGATGAGTTTCCTTTGCTCTGACATACTTTCAATGGATTGTGGGTAGTTTGCTAATGGAAGTTTCATGCTACTCTAGTTGTTTCCAATAAGGGTGTAGTACAGTAATCATTCATGCAATGTATAGTTTTTGAAATGTTGTATGTCGTTATATATTTTGTGTTGTAATACAAGTTTGTGTACGTATATTCAGAACTTGCTGATCGTACATATTTTGAAACGGTTATATAATCAATTAGTATGTTATTGGCAAAGGAGGGATATTATGTTGATGCTGAACTGGTGTAGTTTTCGTTGTTCTTTGAGCGGTTAGGGGTGACTTTTCTTTCTTTATTAAACGGGTAAAACCGATTTCTTATATGTGCAAGATATTGTTTTCTGCAATTTTAAAGTCTTCTTGCCGAGATGCTTGGCATTATAATAATGCCAAAATTTTGATTCATGTTGATCCTTTGCGACAAATATGGAATATCAACATCAACTTTTCCAAGGTTGATGCTGAAATGGTATAACTATTTTATAATCTTTGAGCAAATAGTGGTGTTTTGTCTTGCTAGATGGTATACCTCATTTTTCCTTTCTTATTCGTTTTAAAACGGACTGTTTGAATTGCATCGAACGTAAAGTTATTTCTGAAAGTTTTACAAGTTCGTGTAACTGAAAAATCAAAAGAACCACGTTCATGCAAAGCTCCTTAAGCGCTTGGCATGAACGTAGCCTTTCTGATTCCTCCGTTAGACGAAATTATAAAATTTTCGGACAGAGCATTATATTGAATGAGGCATTGTATTAGAACGAACAAAAGTAAGAACATATGATAAATGTTCATAAAACGAAGCTTCTCAAGTGCAGAGATGCTTCCAAAAATCTTGAGTTGATACCAAAATCATCAAAGTGATGGATTCGAGTTTTGATGCAGCAATAGATGCTTCTTGGTAATTTTACCTAGGAGTTGTGAATACTAAGATCGGTCTTCACAGTGATACAAAATCTGAACTTTTTAAGTTAGTTTGCATGTTAATTTTTTTGTTTTCTCAAAACTGCAAGTTTACCTATATGTACCGCAGTGAAATTTGTTTGATGTTTGAAATCTGTGCAAGTTTCTGGAATCTATACATAAATCCACCTTTTGATGGAACTATGTATTATAAAAACAAAAAGACAAACTAATCAACACATACTTATCAAAACCCCTTATTCAATAATCAACATGTAATCACAAAATTAAATCAAAAATCACACTGAAATTCAATATCAAATAGTAAACCATTAAAAACCAGTACTAATTCATAGAGAGAAGGAAACATCGAGGTAGATACCCGATTATTATACACAAATTCGTATTAGTAAACTTCAAAAAGGTTTCATTTGGATATACATTGGTAAACTTCCAGTGTTGAACAAAAACAAACGAAAAAACCAACATGTGAAACCAACCAAAAAAGGTCATATTTTCCATTACTTTGACGATGTATTTTTAGTCTTCACTACTCCTGGGAAAAATTATTTAGGAACACTAATTGCTGCTTAAAATTTGAGCCCATCACCTATTTACTGTCTGTTCTACTTTGTTTATTATAATACATACTATTTGTACTTCATTGAACGTAATTCTATTTCTGAAACCTTCGAAAATTCGTCTAACCGAGAAATCAAAAAAATCCATGTTCATGCCAAGCTCCCTAAGCGCTTGAGAAGCTTGGCATGAAGGTAGCCTTTCTAATTCTTAGGTTAGACGGCATTGTGAACTCTCGGACAAAGCATTGTACAAAATATTTATATTAGAAAGAACAAAAGCAAGAACAAACAATAAAACGAAGCTTCTCGAGTACATAGCTCGAGTTTGATACAAATTGTCAAAAGGATGGGTTCAAATTCACTAAGATCCATTGTCAGAGTGATGCAAAATCTAAACTTTCTGTGTTAGTTTACGTGTTATTGTTTTCTTTCGTTTTTTTGCTTAAAACTGCAAGTTTACCATTGTGTACCATATTAATTTTGAAGTCGGTGTAAGTTTCTAAAATTTATATAAGTCCACATGGTAAGCCTTTTGTTGGAACTATGTATTATGTGTTACATAACATCAATCTAAAAAATACATGAAATGAACTACCCCTTTTATCATGCTTGGATTCCAACTCGAATTCAATGTAAAATACTCGAAATGTATGAAACCCGGACTTGGCCAACTCAACCCAAGCCCAAACAACCACTTATCTTATGTTCAAACTGATAATTTTATTACTGCAGATAAATAAAAATACATTTAAAAAAATCTTGACGGTTATTTTGCTTAACGAACTCTAACTTTCCTGAAAAATTAATTTCACCGTTAAACATTTCAGATCAATTCCTAAAGAGTCATGGCGCAAACATAAATCATAAACCGACATCAGTTCACTCTTAAAATTTTACTGGACATCATTCACTTACAAAAATAATTTTGATTATACTTTATAAGCTTCATTAATTCATTGCTTTTTCCGGATATATTTTTTCAAGAATTTTGAGGTCATGATAAGAACTCAATGACTGCAGTCAAACGTATGTAGTTGACAACAACTGCATGAAATAAAAAAAAAAAACTGATAGTCTATTTTAAAAAAAATATAGTTAATTCATATTGTTGATGGTTGTTTTTAGCTTAGGGATGAAATCGTAAAACCTTGCATCTGATGTGACGTCACTCTGTAAAGGAAACGGTGACGTGAGTGCTAACCTCTACACCAGCATATTTATTAAGCCGTTCAATATACTTACATGAAATTTATCCAGACCGACGAATGTAGAAACCATCCCAAATGTTCCGTAAATTTCGGCGCCTCGCCTATATTCACTTAATATAAGTTCCTTTGAATGCCTTCTATGCTATGTTCTCCGACTGAATCCTTAATGTTGAGATGGCATGACGATTTGTGTTCGCTCGCATGTATCAAGGATAAGGTCTTTGCATAAGGTATTCAATCGGAAAAGCATCTTGCTCTCTGAAATGAACTTAAAATAACTCTATGTCAACATATAGAATTCAATCAATTGACCTGACTAACTTGCGTGTTAGGGGTTTTGCGCCTCGCAAGATATCGAACCTTTGCTTGTCGAAATTAAACCTAGGAAAACTAGATAATTAATCCTTCATGGATTAGCAGTGTGCAAAACCTTGCTCGGACGAGCTAATCGAAAAAATAGGAACCGCAACTGGATCAAAAAATCGAAAGGGAGGCGTGGCCATGCCTTAGGCCAACCGGAGCCACTTTCCATTGGCCATGCCCCTTCCTAAACCGGCCCTATTTCTCTCGACCAATCGTGTCGCCTCAAATTAGCCATGCGCACATAAGTTGTGGCTGGGTCCATACTGCCGGCCCCACTTGCCATCGACCAATCAGGTCGCTCTAAAGCCGCCACACTCTCACCAGAAGTGTAGCCACGCCCATGCTTGGTCGACCCTATTTTAATCGACCAATCAGGTCACTCTAAAGCCGCCACACTCTCACTGGAGTGTAGCCGCGCCTTATGTTTGGCCTCCCCTTTTCTTGGCCAATCAAGTCGCTCTAAACTTGCCACCATACATTAAAGGCCAAACGCACCCTGCCGCGCCACCATACTAGCTGGCAAGCCAAACACGTCTTACCACAACAACATATTGATCGACATGCCAACATGCCATTCTTCCGCGGTAGCATGCTACTTTAGCCTTGGCCACGCCGCCAAGCCCTAATTGTTACCACGGCGCCAAATCCTAGCCTTGGCCACGCCGCCAAGCCCTAATTGTTACCACGGCGCCAAATCCTAGCCTTGGCCATGCCGCCAAGCCCTAATTCTTACCACCGCGCCAAATCCTAGCATTGGACACGCCACCAAGCCCTAATTCTTACCACGACGCCAAATCCTAGCCTTGGCGACGCCGCCAATCCCTAATTCTTACCACGGCGCCAAATCCTTGCCTTGGCCACGCCGTCAAGTCCTAATTTGGCCACGGAGTCAAACCTTAGCTTTGGCCATGCTACAACGCCACAAAGCGTGGCCATGCCACAACGCCATTGGCATGCCGCTATGCCACGGCCACTTTCATGCCGATATGCCACGGCTACTAGCATGCCGCTATGCCACGATTACTAGCATGCCGCGGCTACGCCATTAGCATTCCGCTATGCCATGGCTCCACCAGTGCCACTATGCTAATGGCACCATTTTTTTACACAACAAAGATGTGGCCATAATCAACTTTTACCCTTCCTCATGAGATGTAATCTCAGTCATTCAAGTTCTCCACCAAACTGACGGACTTGTGGCAAGTTTTAGGCGCCGACCAAGGCAAGCCTAATAGCATCACATGCTATTTTCCTATGGCAAAGTCTCTTGACTTTGACTTGCCGATATAGCATCCTCGTTACACGTTTTCCAAGAAAACACTCGAGACATCAAACATGTCACAAACTGGGGGATACTTATCGTGGTATTGGTCTCAGCGGTTTACGGCGTGCGGCGTGGTAATGCGCCTGTTACAATAAAGTGTCATGAAGTAGGACAATTATTGGTGGTGAAAAGTAACGGGGTAAACAATTCATTTCCTTCATCATGGAAGCGTAATGACTTACGGTTACACGGATTTACTTCCCTCATCATGGAAGCATAACGTCTGACGGTTAAACGTTACTCTATTTTTCCACCACTCAATCGTTTCTACTTCCTACGATACCGTGGTACGTTTCAATATGACTTGTATAAATATGCTTCACATATTTTCACCAAAGAATAAGTTTTTGGTCGGCAACAATACAATATCTAGAAATCACCCGGGCAAACTTTCCATTCGGCTAGACAATTCTACTTTCGTATACAAGTCATAAACAACCACACCTTCAAAATCAACGATTCTCGTCTCAACACTCTCTTCGCTTCCCTCCCTAAGACCAACCCTTCTCCTTCACTTTGTGACCGGCAAGCTCGGAACGGGCATTTCTTGGTTTAGGCAAGGATTGCATGCATTGATCTCTCGAATCAAAAGTACTCCCCTGCAAAGACATTGTTTAGGGTTTAGATTCGTTTCTCACCCACACACCCGAAATTACCAAAATCAGCAGAAATAGTTTTCACCCACAAACAATTGGCGACCACAGTGGGAGATCAATCTCTCGGTTTCAAATTCAACTCTCAATTCCATCATCCTACCAGTAAATGCAATGCTTCGAAGTGCATCGTCAAAGAAAAGATGGATTCAGGAGAATCACGTCTCTGGGACTAGAGACTCCTCGCCTTACCGCGGATCGACATGAAGATGTTTCACGGACAATAAAGAATGACTGGGAACTTTTCGCGGAAAGGAGGGCGTCACATAAAGACTCGGATTTACTCCCTGAAGATTCAGTTTTGGTGAAAGGCTCTAAAGAGAGTAAGTTTTGCTTGGGTTTTCACATCTACAATGGAAGCCAATAACCCAATCATCCCAAGATTTAATATCTTTCCCTTTCTCACACAACATTCACGGTTCCGCAATTTTCCCGAATGATTTTGCTACTTACATTCACAAGTCGATTTTGACATATTGATTGATCAAAAGGCAATTATTCCAAAATAATCCAAAAAACTCTTGTAAGAAGCAATCATCTATCAATCCAAAAACCAGAAAACCAAACCATAAACTAGGCGTTTCTTTTGCCTTTCAAAAAAAAAAAAAAAACCTAAGAAAAGGAAGTTCAGAAAATAAAAGTATTCAAGGAAAATTGCCTAACAACGGCTCGTTCTTCTTGGAGAAAATATCCTTCATGCTTTGAAGAGCCGCCTCCTTCGCCTTCAACTCCTGGGACAACTTATAAACTTCGCCTCCCCGTTGAGTAATCAAATCCACGAAAGTACCATCAACCGCTTCCCGCTTCGGAAAATCCCTCACAGAACCAGGAGGCATTAAACTCAAAGTTTACACACATATCCCGAAGGAATTCCCAACTCTTGACAACGTCTCTAGAAATAGTGTGTCTAGTCACGCCGCACATGTCATGAATTGAAGATAAGATTTCCCCACTCTTAACCAATGCAAAGCGACTATCAACCTTCCTGGTCGTGGTGATGTGCCCATACCTTTTCCATATCTTAGCATATAGCTCCGCATACTTTACTGGCACGCTGAATCCTTCAATCAACACATGACCCTCAAATGGAGGATCGAAAACGACACATACGACTGGATATGCGACTAGCAAAGATTCTTTGGGAGCAATCACGCCGGTATTGTCACGACAGCGTTTTTCCGCCATTGGAGACACAACAACATCTTCATAACAATCAACCTCCATCTCCGTGACACCGCTGCACGGTTTTCATGATTTGGAGACACCGTTACACCTTCATTGCCGTTGATCTCCATCTCGAGTTATTTTCTTTAAGCGGCCTCTTCCCGAAAATATCATCAATTGAGCATTCATTCGGTATAAATAAATAATCCAAGAGAAAAGTGTGGAAAACTCACCGACTCATTTGTGGGCCCACTGGAAGAAGACTCGTTGTTATATTCAGAAGTGTTCCTTTCATCACCAAATCTCAAGCTTTCCTCCTCTTCGGATTCTTCTTCAAGAGATTCAGTCTCGTCGCCTCCTTTCTCAAGAGGCGCCGTCTTTTGACCGTGGGCAAGTCTGTCAAAGATATTCGAGTTTTCAAGACCCTGAGACAGAAAAAAAAAAGGAGGAGTCAGTGACGAAATGGAAAATTTGTGTGATTTAACCAAGTCAGTGAGGGAACCATGCACACCTGTATGTTGAAGGAACTAAAAGTCACAAGAGCCGTCGGATCCAATTGGAAGCCACTGGCACAACTTTTCGACCTTCGCTCTTTTACCCTGGGACCGTCGATTTCCGCTTACTCCGAAGAAGGCAACCTCAACAATCCGTGATTTGCCAGAGCTTTAGGAGAGGGCTTGCCGCGTGGAATTGTCACAACATCCTGCACGAATTGATAAATAGCGAGGAACTCTTCCTGCCATAAAACATCATATTTGGAGGTCGTCACCGGTTTTCTTTCCGGGAGCAGAAAAGGGAGAGTTTTATGAGACACAAGGACACGGCTATTGAAAACGGGCCGCAACAGCTTCTTTTGAAGCCGTGAATGGACCGCGAACGGAACCCCCGATCAAAACCCATATGACGAGCGACACTATCGATATTGTAAGAAACCACTTCACAAGACCCTCTCAAAAAAGATGGCACATATCCAGAATACAACTTCGCATGAACACGCTTCTCAATGCTCATATTCTCTTCGGTAGAATGTAACATCACGTTTGAGGCAGAAGCAAAAGTGTTTGGCTGAACTATGGAGGTGTGTACCGGAGCCCAGGGACGAAACTTAACTGCATGCGCGTTTTCAAGAAAATCAATGAGCATCGAGCCAGGCTTTGGACGCCTATCCAACCAACGGAGTATCCCGGAGCCGCCATATGTATCGGAAATGAGGTCCTCGGTTTAGGAGCGTAATCTTTGAAATGCTCCCACAACCATGCTTAGAGAAAGGCGACATGGACGTTTGAGTCTACTTTCATATACCCATTAGAGACATACATATCTGATGTTAAGTGATCCAGGTGGGTGTACAAAGATCCAAGGAACAAACTGCCAATGAGAAGAGCAACGCCTTTCGCTAATTTGATGGTAACTTTGATGAGTTTTTGCCTTATCTCCTTCTTGCCAGAGCCATCATCAAAAATGTCCCTGGATAACCACAAAGCTAAAAACGCAGCAACATGGAGTGTATCATCCAACACCTGATTCGGCTCTGGGTCATCAGGGAACCATTCAGACACCCACCAGTTATAGAAGCACTTTTCTTCATGATGCTTCCGACATATCCTCGCTGATTTTGTAACCAAAATGGCATGCATTTCTTCTTATTCCTTAGACAAGACGACGTCAAGATTCCTCATTATTGGAAGACTGAACAGAATGACTACGCTTTCCAAAGTAATGGTCATCTCACCCCATCTACATATAGCCGTATGAGTTTCGGGACACCATCTGGAGATGAAAGTAATCAAACCTGCGGTATCTTTCCTGATTTGAAGCATCGTAGATGCCATGACAACATTCATGATTTGCTCCCCAGCCAGATTAGCCCTTACATGGTCTCGGCTTATCATGAAGTTCATACATTTATCATAAGAGCGCAATGGACTATGGCAGATTTTGAAGTCTATGGGAGAAGCCAGATATTCTTTTTCCTGAAGACAAAACCTCATTATACACCATGGGTAGACTGATTGGAATTCTCCATCATTCTATGATTCAGTCAGAAGGGTTGCCACGAATTTGGGATGAGTCCTTGTAACTATGGCAGACTTTGTGAAGAATTCATCATCCACGTTCGGCTTGGAGTTGTTAACATTTATTGAGGCGGCGGCAGAACTGCTTTCAGGTGACATCTTAACAAAGGTCCTTATGCTACTTTTACTTTCGAAGTAACTACAACGGAACAAAACATAAAGGTTACTACTTTGAAGGAAACCACACATGAGGATCTTTCCAAGAAATTGGGTACAATGATTAAGAGCCGACAACAAATTTTCTATGGGAAAATTTTCTTTGGCCACATGTCACGGCACTCCCGGTCAAGGGGAATGGAGACTGGTGCTCACTCAAACAAACACTTGCTGTGGAAAACATGCTCTTTCTTGCCGCGGTAATGGCGCTCACTACCAAACACAAACTAAATCTAGGTTTTACGGAGAAAGGAGACCACGACGGCCATCCATACGTGCTTGCTTTACATAATAATCGGCTCCACTATTATTTATGTTGTGGCTAACGTTACTACAATACTACCGGCAGATAGGAATCATTCATATTGGAGTATTTCTACGAGTTTGTGGAGGACAGGCCTATGGCGAGGGTTTACATCAAAAAAGACGAGCAAACAAAAGGGGAAAAACGTTGGAACACATACACGAAATATGCTTGCCTCGCTTTACCGCTTTTCCTTCCAACGCTCACGGATGATGCACCTTTGTTGCTAACACAAAGACGCTAAACAAATCCAAAACCAACGATACAAAAATAAAGAAGACGGAACGCTTTTTATATGCATAGCGTTTTGGAGTTTAAGTAGGAGAAGGTTTCCTTTTTGGGCCATGTGTGTAAGAAGGAAACTTGGCCCGTGGTGCCACAATGCCCTAGGCGCAAATCTCCACGACCGAGCCAACGCCACTGAAAAAGCGGGGGTACAACAACCACACCCAATATTTCGCTTAGCAATCTGTATGGACAAACTCCAATATACTTTCTAGAGAATCAACTAGACAAATGACTCAATCTAGACAAAAAAGTATATCAAAGAGTTTATATCTCAATCTCTCGATTTGATATATACTCAAGCAAATAGAAATCTGTGAGTCTTTATCAAATACTAGAGAGATAACTTGGATGGTACCAAAGACCAATATCTAAGTCTCAATCAATTTAAATCAACAACCAAAAGGTCGGATATTCTAATTGATTGAACAACGCACAACCTGTGATATTTCAATTATATAAACAAATATAATGCGAAATAGAAATAACACAAACACCAGAATTATGTTAACGAGGAAACCGCAAATGCAGAAAAACCCCGGGACCTAGTCCAGATTGAACACACACTGTAGTAAGACGCTACATACACTAGCCTACTCTAAATTAACTTCGGTCTGGACTGTAGTTGAACCCAACCAATATCACAGTGATCCAAGGTACAGTTATGCTCCTACGGCTCTGATCCCAGCTGGATGCTACATATTTGATTCCCTTAGCTGATCTCACCCACAACTAAGAGTTGCTACGACCCAAAGTCGAAGACTTTAATAAAAAAATCAGATCACACAAAAAAGTCTACGTAATAGATAAATCCGTCTCCCACGAATATACCTACGAGTTTTGTTCCGTCTTTTGATAAATCAAGGCGAACATGAACCAATCGATAACCCGGACTTATATTCCCGAAGAACAACCTAGTATTATCGATCACCTCACAATAATCTTAATCGACGCATCGAAAAAGGTATTGCGGAATCACAAACGATGAGACGAAGATGTTTGTGACTTCTTTTATCTTGCCTATCGGAGATAGAAATCTCAAGACAATTATTATAATTGTACTGTGTCGATAGAAACAAGAAGATCGATCACACAACTACGAGAAAGTAGTATCGGTGCGCTTCACAATCCCAATGAAGTCTTTAAGTCGTTAACCTGGTTTAGAGAAGAAAAACCCAAGGTTAAAGGAGAATCGACTATATCTTATACAAATAGTATCCCATGTAAGGTGTGGGGATAAGGTTTCCGAGTTTCTAGAGTTCTCCCTTATATAGTCTTTCAAATCAGGGTTTGCAATCAATGTTAGCTTGGTAACAAAGCATTCAATATTCACCGTTAGATGAAAACCTGATTAGATTCAAGCTAATATTTCTCAACCGTTAGATAGAAAACTTAGCTTGTTATATACACATGAAATGCACGTTTCTAGGCTTGTGTAACCGTACCCAAACATGTACATTTGTTGGTTCAACAATAGTTAACCAAAGGTTAGCCATATGAGCAATTTCATATCAACCATATTCTCTTCTTCACCATAACTAGTCCAAATGACTCAAATGAACTAGTTAGAGAGTTGTTCAATTTCTTAGATCTTTATGTAACTACACAAGACACAATCGAAGCAAAAACGATTTGATTCACTCGAATCGGTTCATGAACTTTATTGCCACGGTTTGCAAAAGCATTCCTTAGTTTATTTAAACATGAGTTCAAGAACAATCATTTTTAGATATAACCAACTCAAGTTCATGGATCGGATTCATGGACTTAAGTTCACGGAAGGAGTTCACAAACTCCAAAGAAATTCTCGGCCGAGAACTTCTGCCAGTTCGTGGACTTGGATCACGCCACCATTCCGGTTCTCTTTATCAACAAAGTTCGCAAACTTTGGTTCAAGGAATAAGGACTTATACATATATGTGTTTCCATAACAATGCTTATATCCTACCATGGTTATGTAATCTAAACTCTCATATCAATCATTGAAACATTCTCAGAGGACGTTATATAGTTGTTATTCACAAACCATTTTTCGTCAGAGCAATTTTCAAAGTGATTGAAACATAACATGACTTTCATCCCTAGGTAAAAATGAATTCGGCTAAAGTGAAAGCTTACCAACACATATTTCGAGAAATAGATAGGCGAGATAAACTCGGCTCGAAATACCAAATGTGTATAATCTTAGTCTATATAGCAAAACGACTTTTGTCTCAAGATAGGAGATAAATAGACTTTTGAGTGATAGATAAGTTCAAGTCTCCACATACCTTTTAGTTGATGAAGTTCCACCGGTTCCTTGAGTAGTCCTTCGTCTTGTATGATGATTGCCATGGAGTTCTTGAGTTCAACTACACTTTCTATCCTTGTCCGAGACCTTAGCTATAGTAGGCTAGAAATCAAGACTTATAGTTTTGATCACTAACATTGACAAACATGCTTGAGATAGAAACGCATGCGAGTTCGACCGAGCAATGCTTTAACAATCTCCCCCTTTGTCAATTTTAGTGACAAAACTATCAATACATATGGAATACAAAAAATAAATAAATTAACTTTTGTAGCTCCTATTCCACATGTCTAATCTTCAACATTACTCGAAATCTTCGTCGCTTCCAAGTACTCCAATGATCCCAAAGGTTGTAAGTTTAGCATCATCGTTGTTGAAAATCCATAGCTATAACAACAAGAAAACAAGAGTTCTCAATCATTGTTATACAGTGTCATAGTATCATTACACAACGTCAAAGTTCAATTGTATCACAACTTCAACAACAATACTATGGTGATATGTATCACTCCCCCTTAGTCAATACTCCATCTCACATGGAAACCACTCCCCCTTACATAATGATCCGAAAACCATATGTATTTGTAGTGTGAATTACATATTAATTCTCCCCTTTTTGTCAATAAAATTGGTAAAGGCAAAAGAACGGGATCCTAATGAAATTTTCAAAAGAGACATTTCAAGACCAAAAGAAAGAAAACAAATATCATCTATTTAGATGCAATCATAAATACAAGCTAAATGTATTCATCAAGGAGTTTAAAGATACAAGATAAACCCTCAAATATTCCACAGCCGCACTCCCCACAAAGATTTGGCAATTAAGAACAAGTTCAATTAAGAACTCTCCCCCATAATATGTCCCCGAAAGAACAACAAGAGCGACCTTAATTTCAAGAGAAAAGAAGGATTTCTTTTGACATAACACAAAAAAAAATTCACAGAAAAATCAATCCTACTAAACAAATACAGAATTGAAGTAAACACTTACTGGAGTTTCAAACTCAATTGCCCAAAGGATCGAGATACGCTCAGGGGAAAGAGTCATAGAAAAAATTAATAAACCAAGACAACATCAATAGACTGCCGTAAGTGTTGAAATGTAGCAGTCCCTAATGGTTTGGTGAGAATATCAGCCAATTGTTATTCGGAAGGCACAAATTCCATACTTATGATACCATTTTCATAGAGATCTCGAATAAAATGGTACCTTATATCAATGTGCTTAGTTCTTGAGTGCTCAACGGTATTCTCAGTGATTCGAATCGCACTAGAGTTATCACAAAAGATCTTCATTATTCTAGTATGAATTCCATAATCAGCTAGCATTTGTTTCATCCATATAAGTTGAGTGCAACATGACCCAGCAACAATATATTCTGCTTCACATGTAGACAGGGATTGTGAGTTATGCTTCTTGCTATGCCAAGCCACAAGATTCAGTCCTACATTATAGAAACCCCCCGAAGTACTTTTTATGTTCTACACATCCCGCCCAATCAAAGATCTCAATAAGCAGATTGGTCGGTGTTAGTATCAAAAGTGTAAGATAGACCATACCCGACAGTGTGATTGACATATCGTATGATCCTTTTTGCACTGCAAGATGAGATTCCTTTGGATTAGCCTCAAATCTAGCACAACAACCAACATTAAAAGAAATATCAGTCTAGTAGTCAAAAGTGAGACATAAAAGGCTACCAATAATAGATCTGGTACAATTTTTGATCCACTTTCACTCCTTTCTTATCTCTATGCGGTTTTCCAGTAGTGGCCATAGGTGTCAGTTTTGGAGAAGACTTATCCAGACCGAATCTTAACACAAGATCCCTTGCATACTTTTCTTGGGATAAGTAGATTTCATCCTTATGTTGTTGAATTTGTAATTAGAAAGAATTTTAATTCACCAACATTGCTCATTTCAAATTCTTTAGCAAGAGATACTTGAAAATCCTTTGCGAATTTTTCTAAGTTGAACCATAGATGATATCCGTTTGTACCATAAGTAAAAATACCACTTAATGGGCCAAATTGATACTTGAATCATCTTTTGGTCCTCATCCAAGCCCGCTAACCCGATCAACCAAGGCAGCCCACCACCGCACGCACTGGTCAATGGTCAAAGTCGATCAACTATCAAAGTCAACGCCTCGGTCAAGGTCTATGGTCAAAGTCAACCGTCGGTCAACTATCGAAGTCGATCGCACCCTAGCCAATTTTCAGTCTTGTAGCCAAGAATGTCGCTAACCAATTCCCACTAAAAACTCTTCCGCACCGCAACTGTCTCCAACCATGTCACAACAACCTCCATCCACACCGCCGACCATCATGCCTCATCAACCATCAAGACACCCCCTACCCATGCAATCAATGTGCTCCGCCAACAAATGTCCACCAATATCGCCACCATCATTTATGCAAAATTTATCATGGAAGCATAAATATGCGGTCTCATTCCCATGCACTGAATTCCAGCGGCAACATTTATTCATTTCATTGTTTCGCCATGCGAATTGAATTCCAGCAGATTTGAGCCATATTCATTCCAAATAGTTTGAAATATGCGATTTGAATTCCAGCAGTTTCATGCGGAATTGAAGAGGGAGGCATAAATGAGCATTTAGTGCCATTTAAGTTATATTGAAATTATGTATACAATTGTATAAATAGGAGGAGCAGAAAGGAGAGTGGTGGTAGCCAATATGGGAAAAAATATACAATGTAATTTTACTATCAATACAAAATCACTCCCCAAGGGGATTCGCCCGTGGATGTAGGCAACCTATGCCGAACCACGTTAAACCTATGTCTTTCATTTTGTTCTTCAAATCGACCCCCAACCCAAAATACTCACCAAAAATATCCATTCATCGTGTTTCGTGCCCAAAAGTAATTTTGGGTACAAACAATATCATCTACATAGACTTGAGCAATGACAACATCTTTCCCACTCCATTTGGTAAACAACGTTTTATCAGCTCTGCCTCTTGAAAAACCTTTTCTGGATAAGAGAAGTGGTGAGTTTTTCAAACCAGGCTCTAGGTGCTTGTTTTAACCCATATAATGCCTTTTGAGCTTAAGAACATGATCTGGGAAATCGTGGGTTTTCAAACCCCTTAGGTTGATCAACATAGACTTCCTCCTTTAATATTCCGTTTAGGAATGCGGATTTTATATCCATTTGAAACAGCTTAACCTTAAGAAAACAAGCATGAACTAATAACAGTCGAATGGACTCAAGGCGTGCCACAGGTGAAAAGGTTTCATCAAAGTCAATACCTTCAATCTCTGAATATCCTTGGGATATTCAATAACCTTAAGGTGCCACAACGATCCTGGCTTTATTTCTGACAATTGTGCCATATTCATCAGACTTATTCTTGAATATCCATTTACCAAAAATATTAATATTGGAAGGACAAGGTACAAGTTCCCACACATCTTGTCTTTGAAATTTATTTAACTCTTCATGCATCACATCACCCAAAAGGGATCGCTCAGAGCTTCATTAATATTCCTTGGTTCTACTTGTGAAAGATAACAACCAAAATTGCACATATTTTGAAGTTGTCCTCTTGTTTTGGCTGTATAATCTCTTCCTCCAATAATACTATTGGGATCATGATTCCTTTGAACCCGAGGTGTCGTGGAGGACACGTTCTGTTCATCGAGTAGCCTTGATCGGTCTCTTCTCCTCATCACTAGAAATATCGGGGTCGTGCCGTTGGGACAACTTCAATCGAATCTGGGATTTCTTTGACTTTCTCAATTATCTCGGTTGAGGCAATTCAAATAGAGGATTATCATGATGAAAATCACTAATATCATCGATAATAACATTAGCATTCCATCATGACTGGTTCTCGAGATTAAATACTCAAACCACGACTATCGAGAGGCATAGCCAAGGAAGATACCTTCATCACTTTTGGTATCTAACTTCCCCCTGTTCTCGATCTTACAGGATGTAGCACTTGCTCCCAAACACTCTGAGATAGTGTAAGTTGGGTTTTCTTCCATACCACAACTCATAAGGAGTATTAAGGGTTTTCGACCGTAAGTAAACACGGTTGATCAAATAGCATGATGTAAAGACAGCTTCTCCCCAAAACCTTAATGGTAAGTTTTTGTTATGGAGCATTACCATGGCCATTTCCTGAATGTTCCTATTTTTCTTTCTGCAACTCCATTAGCTTGAGGAGTAATGGGTGGTGAGTATTGTTGAATAATCCCCAGTTCGTCACAAAATTTGAACACCTTAGTGTCTTTGAATTCGGTTCCACTGGTCGCTCCTAATTTTCTTTAGTTTGCGACCTTGTTCGTCTCTGATTCTTTTAACAATAATCTTGAATTCATCAAGGGTTTCATTCTTATGAGACAAAAATGCGACCCAAGTGAATCTGGTGTAATCATCTACCATAACTAAAGCATACTTCTTACCAGCAACCATGGGTTGTTGAATTGGTCCGAAGAGATCCATATGAATTAAATCAGCGGAGCTTTAGTGAGAATATCTCGAGATGATTTATGGTGAACTTTCGTTTGTTTACCTTTTTGACAGGCACCACATAAACCTTCAATCTTTGCATTGATTTTGGGAACACCTCTAACAAGTTCTTTGTTTATGATCTTAGTTAGAAGACGATAGTTGATGTGACCAAAACGCTAATGCCAAAGATGTGTAGATTCCACCTTAGTCAAATTGCAACGGTTGTTGAACCGAGTATCGAGAAGATACTAGTTATTTTTACCACGAGTTCCTTGAAAAATCACTTTCCCAGTTTTGTTTACAATGTCACATCCATTTGCATTGAAGACAACTCGATGGCCTTTGTCACAAATTTGACTAACGAAGAAGATTTGCAAATCATACCTTTTACGTATACTACATCATGGATTTCGTGTGCGCTGAGGGTAATTTGATCGTCCCCTTCTTGCTTATGTAGCGAAGAACTCCCATCTCCAAAAGTTACTTGGTCCGCATTCATAGTCATCCAAGAGACAAACCAAGTGAGATCACCGGTCATATGTCTTCTACATCCACTTTGTCAAGAAACCATTGAAAGGGTGATGTTGATTTTAAAGCAAAAGCTCCCATACTATCAGTATTTTTCTGTTTAGGGTTTCCTGATAGTTTTGTACGTCTTTTTAAAGAAGCAAAAAGTTGTTTAGTTTTCTTATGAAGATCACTTGCAACTTTTAGACTCTTTTGGAAAGACATACAAGCATGTTGAAAGTGATTGGAGGAATCACAAAATAAGCATGGGCCAACACCTTTTAGATCGACTGAGAAGTTCTGAGTCGTATCAATTTTCACAACATCAACACGTTGTCTATCACTTGACCTACAACGGTTTTTCAGAGAAGAACAACTGGACTTACTCAAGTCCATCAAAGGATTTAATATAACAGTTATCGTAACTTGTTCTACGATTGGTTTTTAAACCTCAATAAGCGTTATAAGAGACTTTATCGTCCATAGAGTCAGATCGCCACAAACACATACTTTTGAGGTCTTAAACGTGTTTGCCAGCTCTGATACCAATTGAAAAAGCGGGGGTACAACAACCACACCCAATATTTCGCTTAGCAATTTGTATGGACAAACTCCAATATACTTTCTAGAGAATCAACTAGACAAATGACTCAATCTAGACAAAAAGTATATCAAAGAGTTTATATCTCAATCTCTTGATTTGATATATACTCAAGAAAAAGAAATATGCGAGTCTTTATCAAATACTAGAGAGATAACTTGGATGGTACCAAAGACCAATATCCAAGTCTCAATCAATTTAAATCAACAAACAAAAGGTCGGATATTCTAATTGATTGAACAACGCACAACCTGTGATATTTCAATTATATAAACAAATATAATGCGGAAATAAAAATAACACAGACACCAGAATTTTGTTAACGAGGAAACCACAAATGCAGAAAAACCCCGGGACCTAGTCCAGATTGAACACACACTGTATTAAGCCGCTACAGACACTAGCCTACTCCAAATTAACTTTGGTCCTGACTTTGTAGTTGACCCCAACCAATCTCACACGATCCAAGGTACAGTTATGCTCCTACGTCTCTGATCCCAACAGGATGCTACGTACTTGATTTCCTTAGCTGATCTCACCCATAACTAAGAGTTTCTACGACCCAAAGTCGAAGACTTTAATAAACAAATATGTATCACACAAAAAAGTCTACGGTAATAGATAAATCCGTCTCTCACGAATATACCTACGAGTTTTGTTCCGTCTTTTGATAAATCAAGGCGAAGGGGAACCAATCAATAACCCTGGACTTATATTCCCGAAGAACAACCTAGTATTATCGATCACCTCACAATAATCTTAATCGACGCAATAAAAAGGTATTGCGGAATCACAAACGATGAGACGAAGATGTTTGTGACTTCTTTTTATCTTGCCTATCGGAGATGGAAATCTCAAGCCAATTATTACAACTGTACTCATACGATAGAAACAACAAGATCAGATCACACAACTACGAGAAAGTATTATCGGTCTGGCTTCACAATCCCAATGAAGTCTTTAAGTCGTTAACCTGTTTTAGAAGAAAAACCCAAGGTTAAAGGAGAATCGACTCTAGCTTATACAACTAGTATCACACGTAAGGTGTGGGGATTAGGTTTCCCAGTTGCTAGAGTTCTCCCTTATATAGTCTTTCAAATCAGGTTTGCAATCAATGTTATCTTGGTAACAAAGCATTCAATATTCACCGTTAGATGAAAACACATTAGATTCAAGCTAATATTTCTCAACTGTTAGATCGAAAACTTAGCTTGTTATACACACATGAAATGCATGTTTCTAGGCTTGTGTAACTGTACCCAAACATGTACATTTGTTGGTTCAACAATAGTTAACCAAAGGTTAGCCATATGACCATAACTAATCCAAATGACTCAAATGAACTAGTTAGAGAGTTGTTCAATTGTTTAGATCTTTATGTAACTACATAAGAAAAAATCGAAGCAAAAACGATTTGATTCACTCGAATCGGTTCATGAACTTTATAGCCATGGTTTGCAAAAGCATTCCTTAGTTTATTTAAACATGAGTTCAAGAACAATCGTTTTTAGATATAACCAACTCAATTTCGCGGGCTGGGTTCGCGGACTTAAGTTCACGGAAGGAGTTCATAAACTCGAAAGAAATTCTCGGGTCGAGAACTTCCGCCGATTCGCGGACTTGGCTCACGCCACCATTCCGGTTCTCTTGATCAACAAAGTTCGCAAACTTTGGTTCAAGGAATAAGGAGTTATACATATATGTGTTTCCACAACAATGTTTATATCCTACCATGGTTATGTAATCTAAACTCTCATTTCAATCATTGAAACATTCTCATAGGACGTTATATAGTTGTTATTCACAAACCATTTTTCGTCAGAGCAATTTTCAAAGTGATTGAAACATAACATGACTTTCGTCACTAGGTAAAGATGAAATTAGCTAAAGCGAAAGCTTACTTACACATATTTCGAGAAATAGATAGGCGAGATAAACTCGGCTCGAAATACCAAATGTGTATAATCTTAGTCTATATAGCAAAAGTTGATGAAGTTCCACCGGTTCCTTGAGTAGTCCTTCGTCTTGTATGATGATTGCCATGGAGTTCTTGAGCTCAACTTCACTTTCTATCCTAGTCCGAGACCTTAGCTATAGTAGGCTAGAAATCAAGACTTATAGTTTTGATCACTAACATTGACAAACATGCTTGAGATAGCAACGCATGCGAGTTCGACCGAGCAATGCTCTAACAGCCATGCCAACTCCAAGCGCCAGCGCTTCGTGGCCCAAGCCAGCGACACCATCTCTGTACGGCAAAGCTAGCCGCGTCACCCGCCACTCCAAGCTAGCCGCGCCATCCGCCACTCCAATCTGGAAGCGCGCCATCCGGTATGTCACGAACGTATCTAAGCCGGCAAACACCATACCCGTGCAGTCGCATCCAAGCCGGCGCCATCAACCACTTCAAGCTAGCCGCGCCATCTACCTTCCCTAGCCAACTAGCGCCTGCCCGTGGGCCAAGTTGCAATGGCGCCTCTCGCGATCAATAGCCGAAGTTTTAGCGCCGACACCAACACCCTATGGCCAAGACGCACTACGCAGATCCGCCAACACAGAGATCACGGATTCGTCATGCCTTCCTGACGAGGTGTCGAACTCGCAAATAATATTTTCTACCTCTCTTTACACTAGCAAGTAATATAGTGAAAGCAGATTCGTCCCAAGGGAGGTATGAAGTAATAGTTGTTATGCAAATACTCTTAGCAAAGATGATTTTGTGATTCAAAAATTCTGAAAATGATAAATTGTAATCAAATATGAGATGAGGTTGATTAAGGATTCATTCTCGACCACGGAATATAAACCTAATTGATATATAACCAAGTTCTTCGCATTATCTCATTACTAACAACCCTAGGATAATTAGTACGCTCAACTATCCCGTTATTATCCCCTAAGCTCACCGGATACGGAAGCGCTCGACTACCGGATTCTACTTGCCAAGTTTCCTAGAAGTACGCTCTCTAGGTGTGACTTAAACAAATGCTCTAAGTTTTGTGAGATAAGGTTGCTCCTAGTGATGAATTCAAAAGCTTGAATCACCTAATAGTGTCAATTTCTACATACGGGTACTTAACAAAGTCCCATCATCAATACCTATATATTGTTACTTGTGTTTAATTCTCTAGACAATTACGGGTCGAAGAAAATCTAAACTAACAATAGAATCACAAACTAACGATTCAATTTCGAACTTAAACCATTAGCAAATAACTCATAAACACTATTAGCATGGTAGAAATCAAATAATAACGAAACTTGTGAGAAAACGAGCCATTGCATATCAATTATAGGTTCATATTTCGGGTTTTAAAATCACCCTTAATCAACAATAGTTTTAGTTACTCATAAGTATGGAGTTCATCATCATAATAATAATTGAAATAAAATAAAGAAGATGAAAATATAAAAACGAAAGCAAACCCTAGCTGCGGCTCTCTCCAAAACTCCAAATAGAATACGTGATACGTGATAAAAAGTTGTAGAAGACTTTTCCTTTTATAGCTCCTCTTGTTCCAAAATTAGGTCTAATCTTCAAAGGTCCAATAGAGAGAAGTCCTCCAAGACCATGTGTGAGAATAGCCCAAGAAAATCTCCACCAAAAAGTGGTCGTCGGAAACTGGTCGGAGAAGTCATCTCGGGTGATTGGAATAAGTGTCTCAAAATTTGGTCAAACGAACCAACTTGGGTCAACTGGATCAACTCGGAAAGTCAACTGAGTCAACACCGGGTCGATTGAGTCGGGGCCGAATCGGCTAGTCGGGTGATCTAACTGAGATGACTTGCTTGAGCTTCTATGGCCTAAGCCATTGTGCACATGCCGAGCCGTGTTGCACCAAGATGGCTCTACACAACTCCAATCTTTCTTGGCATTGCTTCAACACACCAACCGCCTCACCGCACTCCGCAATATTTATCACTATCAGCTGTAGCATCATCTAGTCCACTGCAATGTATGGCTACAAACACCATCCTCTAGTCTTGATTCGACTCAAATCCCAACTATCTCCAAAGGTTAGTTCACTGCAAAGCCATCAACTCCACTCTGATCAACCTTCACAGATAAATCCAACAGCCAATCTCTTACAGCATCTTGTTCATTGTTCCGTTCTTGCCTTCAGCTTCTAATTGCGTCAGAAATCACGATCACAATGCATAGCAGCACATGTCTTAGACTGCCAACGAACCTTGGAAGACGTCCACAAACTTCTGGCAAACTAGTACCCACTTCTTTCTTCTCAGTTAGTGTCGAGAACACCAACTAGCCAGCGCCAGTACCCTTCATACATAGCTTATAAGCTCGCGGCGACCAGCTACAAAATCGCCTTCTTTCACTGACCTTCCGACATCAAAATAAGCTCAGAACCCCCACCTAACTTAAGCCAAATCATCTCCGTCTCATTCACAACAGCAACACATGTTCGAACCCAGCTCCATAATGATCTTCCTTGCGTAAACAGCCTCAATTCCCTGGTTTGTAGCTTGAGAACAACAGCTTCAACTCTCCCCAGAATTCCACCTGAACCTAGGCATTCATCTAAATCAGCCATCAACCACCAGTATCACAGACAAATCCATCTTGAGCAACAAACCAGCTTCACCGTATGTAGCAGCAATAGATCAGGTCCTGCAACTTCAGACCCAGTTGTATCTCCAATTCCAACATCGATGCCATCATGCCGTCGCCATTAGTCAACAGCGAGCATCATTCTCCATCAATCACCACTGCCGCTAGTTCATCTGAGTCTCAACATCCCCCAACATCCATGGCAAACCAACCATCACCATCTTCAATGAGTTCAAGACCCTTTCTTCTCTGGTTTACAAAACTTCAAGACAACCAACACAGTAAATAGCTTAACCAGAAATTTCATGAATCATTCAAACCCTTAAATCATACAAACCCATTAGTTCCATTGAACTCAAAACTACCACCATCCTCATAAGAACACACTCAACAACATCTCCCTGAGTCCAATTTCTTCATCTGACTTCATAGAAATGGCAAACCCTAACTTCAAATCTCATATACAACCTGCAATCTCTTTAATTTCTTCATCTCGATTTCAACCCCGGACTTCTTATCAACTGCTTCTCTCGGTCCACCAAAGAGCTCCAATTCACCAAACCCTAACATCCTTTTCGCATTCAATTCACAAGCGAAGCACCATCTTGCCCTAATTTCTCCACCATTTCTTCTAGAACGACAGCACCATCGTGGCAGACCATTTCCTCCTAAATCATTTATGAATTTCATTGATTTCATCACGAACAGATCCATCTCTTCTCCTCTCTGACCAGAGCCTTCATGTTCCTCTCTTTTCTCAATTTCGAGACGAGAGAAATAAATGAGAAGAGGAATACTTGATTTTTAGGTTTTGTGTTGGAATGGGAGTGGATATAGCCACCCAGGGAGAGTAGATAAGGGATACCCAGATAACTCTAGGTACCCTAAGAGTTGATACAAGCCACCAAAGAATGACAGCTCCTTTCCTCCATTGTGCTTCGAATAACACCTGCATACGAAATGATGCTTTCACCCTTCTTGCTCCAAATGAATGATTTCTTCTTCCTCGAATTCTTCCATCAATAGCAGCCGTTTCTTACTTCTCATATCCACTTCTTCTCTTCAATTTCTTTTCATCACTAAAGATGTCATGCTTTTCAGACAATAATTTGCATCACTAAAGCTGACATGCTTTTCAGACAGAGATGAAGAAATAGAAGCAAATAATGAGAAATAATTTCGCCTCCAACAACAGTTGCACATGAAATGACACTTTTGCCCTGTTTCTTCTTCTTTTGTTCCAAATGACTCCAAAGTACCTAAACACTCAAAAGTAAACATAAGATACATAATTTACAAGAAAACTTAGCAAAGAAAGCATAAACAATAGATAAATATTAAGGTGTTTTAGACACCTATCACTTCCGCTAAAGGTTAGTTGAATTTCCTCGGCAATCTCTTCACGTCTTGCCCTTTCGATTTTACTCTTATCTGTCGCCATCTCATGCTTACCCCGCAACAATGCCACTGTTACGTGCTAAGCAGGGGACTTAATGTTGATGGTGGTTTTTAGCTTAGGGTTAAAATCGTAAAACCTTGCATCTGATGTGACGTCACTCTGTAAGGAAACGGTGCCGTGAGTGCTAACCTCTCCACCGGCATATTTATTGAGTCGTTCAATATACTTAAATGAAATTTATCCGGATCGGTGAATGTAGCAACCATCCCCGATGTTACAAATTTCGCGCCTCGCTTTATATTCACTTAATATAAGTTCCTTTGAATGCCTTCTATGCTATGTTCTCCTACTGAACCCTTAATGTTGATATGGCATGACGATTTGTGTTCGCTCAGCAGCAGAGTAGCACGAATTTCCAAGTATCAAAGATAAGGTATTTGCATAAGGCATTCAATCAGAAAAATCATGCTGCTCTCTGGCAATGAACTTAAAAGAACTCTATGTCAACACATAGAATTCAATCAATTGACCTGACTAACTTTCAGAAGTTAGGATTTTGTGCCTCGCATAGTATATTAGACCTTGCTTGTCGAAATTAAACCTAGGCAAACTAGGTAATTAATCCGCCATAGATTAGCAGGTACAAAACCTTGCTCAAAATCAGAAAACAGGGAGCCGCAGCAGTAAAGGGAGGCGTGGCCATGCCTTAGGCCAACTGGCGCCACTTGCCATTGGCCATGCCCCTTCCTAAACCGTCCCTATTTCTCTCGACCAATCGTGTCGCCTCAAATAAGCCACGCGCACATAAGTTGTGGATGGGCCATACTTGCCGGCCCCACTTGCCATCGCAATCAGGTCGCTCTAAAGCCGCCACACTCTTACCAGAAGTGTAGCCACGCCCATGCTTGGCCGACCCTTTTTTAATCGACCAATCAGGTCACTCTAAAGCCGCCACACTCTCACCGGAAGTGTTACCACGCCTTATGTTTGGCCGCCCCCTTTTCTTGGCCAATCAAGTCGCTCTAAACTTGCCCATACATTAAAGACCAAACGCACCCTGCGCCCACCATACTAATCTGGCAAGCCAAACGCGTCTTACCACAACAACATATTCATCGGCATGCCAACATGCCACTCTGCCGCGGTAGCATGCCACTTTAGCCTTGGCCACTCCGCCAAGCCCTAATTCTTACCACGGCGCCAAATCCTAGCCTTGGCCGCCCGCCAAGCCCTAATTTTTACCACGGCGCCAAATCCTAGCCTTGGTCATGCCGTCACGCCCTAATTATTACCACGGCGCCAAATCCTAGCCTTGGCCATGCCGCCAATCCCTAATTCTTACCACAGCGCCAAATCCTAGCCTTGGCCACGCTGCCAAGCCCTAATTCTTACTACGGCGCCAAATCCTAGCCTTGGCCACGCCGCCAAGCCCTAATTCTTACCACGACGCCAAATCCTAGCCTTGTCCACGCCGCCAAGCCCTAATTTTGGCCACGGAGTCAAACCTTGGCTTTGGCCATGCCACAACGCCATCGGCATGCCGCGATGCCACGACCAGCGGCATGCCGCTATGCCACGGCTACTAGCATGCCGTTATGCCACGGCTACTAGCATGCCGCGCCATGCGCGTCTCGCCATTAGCATGCCGCTATGCCATGGCTCCACCGAGCGCCACTATGCTAATGTCGCCACTTTGTTACACAACAAAGATGTGGCCATAATCAACGGCTACCCTTCCTCATGAGATGTAATCTCACCCATTCAAGTTCGCCACCGATTGTTGACGGTTTTTTTTTTGGTGTTATGTAGATATGGACTTCTCACACCTGCAGTTTTACTCTCGAGAGCTCACATTGGAGGACATCCTTAGTAAACCACAACGAGTGCCAGAAAGAAGCCTCTACAAGTTTGCCTATGGGCGTGAGACCCATATTGAATAAGCCTAGCGTTGATTGACAAGCTTGCCTTTGGAGGAGCTTCTTGAGGTCATGAGGTTCACCGGGATGAGGAGAAACATCATTTCAGCAGAGAGGGAGCTCCATGCGAAATGGAAGGTATGTGGGAACAAATAGGCCGGCGAAGGCTAAGCTGGCTCCCGATGGTGCCGATCTTTGGTGATCTTTGGTGTTGGTGCTCTCGCTGTGGTCCGCAAATGCTTCGGGTGGTGCTGCTGCTGCTGATGCTCGTGCTCCTACACTTTAAGTTTTTACGTTTAAGTTTTAGATATTAAAAGTTTAGGTTTATAAGACTTGTGGATATTGTAAGTTCTTAATACTCTTTTAAGGTTTATATTTTGTATGATATTTGTTCAACTTTTTTAAGTTCTTAAAACTCTTTTAAGGTTTGTTCAACTTAATGCACATGAAGTTTTAATTTTAATTATATGTTGCAATAATCGGTCTACTCGATATGTAAACATAAACCGATTATGCAAGCTATTTTTCCTGTATGTTTTTCAAGCTAGAATTGGATCACATTTGCCTATATATAACCGATTGTTCAAGCTATTTTTCCTGTATGTTTTTCTAGCTAGAATCGGGTCACATATGAATATATATAAACCGATTAGTTTCGGTGAAAATTCAAATATTTTACACGTCTTCAATCGGTTTATGTTGGTTACAAAAAAGACCGATTCCTTGTGGCGTTAAAACTTAATCGGGTTATATATACCTTCTAGAAGACCTATTATGCCAAATTATTTCACGTTTTTTCAAAAAAAAAAAATAGCCATTGGGGAATTTCTCTATAAATAGAGACCTCACCCTTGGACCCCATTTTCCCAAAAATTGATCATTTCCCCCTTACTCCATATACTCCACAACTACTCATTTCATACCTCCACATACAAGAAATGGCATCATTTGATTCAAACGAAGATTTGGCAATCACCAAAGCATGGTACGCGGAAACTCAAGTTAGACGTCAATCCTCCATAAGGGTGGATTCCGTAACCTTTTGGGCTAGGGTACACAACAAATTTAGCCAAGAATTTGGAAATCCTAATGGAAGAAGTGTTCAACAAGTCCATGATAGGCACCTAGTCATCGAAAATGCGATACTTGCGTTTTTAGCTCACCAACCCCCGATTTTCAACGCTACCAACTTCAACTTGTCCATTTAACAATTTGTAAGTATTTTTGTGGTTTGTTTTGCGTAACCCATGTTGTTTTATCTTCCAATGAAACACCACTAACAAATGTAAGTTTGTTTTTGTATTTTTGTAGCACGAAGTCGTGAAAGCGCTACTTTGAAGGAAAAGGGGGAAGCATTCGCATTCGATGCAAGCTATCACTTCTTGGCAGAAAAAATCCCGGAGGATGACCCGGACTTCAAGATTGATGGATATAGAAGTTTTTGTATAGGTTTTGTGGGTAGACCTCTATGTAAACCCTCACGAGACTATAACTCGTCCAATAGGGTCGCCTAGGGGTTTAAAGGCTTGATGAGTGCTAAATGTATCCTACAATAATAATGGAATGAATGAAAAAAAATATTTCGTATGAAAGGGAACAATCGGTTTATATATGTAATACGTAAAACCAGATTATGAAAATCGGATTATACATATGGCCACGTGAACCGATTATAGATGTCCTCTGTTAATTTTGGAAACACCAATCCAGAATCGGTTTACATTTGCATGAACGTAAACCGATTCTAGCAACTGTTTACGGAAAAAAGATCTAAATTTTTGATGTTTTGAAGAACTCTCTAACATTAGTTAATCTCACATCCAACACATAATTAACCCCTAATATGATTAATTAATGTTAATTAATCAGGGGTAAAATAGGTACTTGGGTAATTATTTTGATAAGGGGTGGTGTGAAGGTTATTTCTAATGACATTTTTTGTCATCAAGCTATAGGCCCAAATTAAGTGCTATAGGCCCCAATTTAGCCAGATATATATAACCATACATTTCCATTAACTAGCCAGCACAAATTTCATTAATCATACTCATAACAACAACATCAATACCATGATCAACTATCAACTTCAACAAAAACCACCATATATCCGCAAAATGATAAAAACATAACATGGATTTAATCACAGAAACTTAATTATAAATAAGACTTGGGTTTGTGGTGTGCCTACCTCAAACGCTAGCACCATAGAAAATCAATAAAGACGATGAATGAAATCCCTCGATAAAAAAAAGCCAGTCTTCCAACTTCCGCAAGGACCATAACTGTTCTTCTAAATATCATAGCAAAGTCTTATGTATTTTTTTCTTCTGTGCGGCTAAGGAAGAAGAGAACTTTATAGCTAAAATCTAAAAGATAACGCAAGTCTAATACTAATATATATACTCGGTGGGAAGTGTTCCGGTCAGCACACTTAATTCCAAACCCTGCAACAACCTTGCCCGGTCCAAGCGATATACCAACGAAATATGCCTAGATGGGAATGAAAATGATGGAAAACAAGTCACTTCCACGCGCGTTCCATCGTGGACAATAGTCACAATACGATCTGGCTCCGGGTTCAAATTTCGTGCATCACACGTCAGTGGTCAAGGAGGCCAGGTGAGAGAATTGCATCCATTACAGCCGTTTAGATCACGTATTCATGGAATCATTTTCAGAGATTAAATCACTTGTAATATAAAAAATCAAAACTACGTTCGTACTGAGAGGAGTCAATATAGTACCTGTTAGAAAAAAACGAATATTTGTTTTAAAACCAAAAGAGCATGGACCATGTTTTGATCCCTAGACCTATTGCCCACTAGTTATTTTTTCATTTGAATAGATAAACAATAATCCCACATAGATTAAAATCTTAAGAGTTTTAGACTTAAATAGCATGGGTTTTGGCTAAAGGGCATGGCCCTTTGTGTGAGGGAGAAGACCTAAACTAGGGCAAGGTTACCTTTCCGGTACGTACCGTGCTTCGCACGGTGTGTGTGTCGTGCTCGGGTGTGGGCTCATTAGATCCTATCTTTTTGCTGAAACTTTTGGTATGTGTTTTCCACACATATAGCAAAAGCAAAAGCTGTTGTATGTACCTGACAAAAGCAAAAACTTTGAGTATTTCTTTGTTCCTGTTTTCCTATGCGTCAGAAATGTTTTTCTCAGCCTCTGCCTGTCACGCGTGAGAATCCTTTATTGTTAGTAACGGGTCATTTTTTGGTTGACTATAAAAGAAGTTTTCAACTCATTTTTTGAAAACATACAGTGGAGAAAAGATAATTTCTTCCTCTCTTATTTTTTCTCTGCTACTGTTTTTGTTTCACTATAACCATTTCACTTCTTCGTACATCACTGCTAAGCTCTTAGAGTACTTTCTTTGTATGCTACATTGAGGAGTACTGACAATACAGTAGAACTTCGATAAATTAATCCACGATAAATTAATAACTTCGCTAAAATAATATTTTTTAACGGTCCTGAATTGGGCCAGTGTATTAAATTAATAACCTCGCTAAATTTATAAGATAATAAAAATTTTAAGTGTCCAATAAGTCCCAACTGAAATATAAATTAATAATCATTATAATAGCAATACATTATGATGTCTTACTAAAATAAAATTCCAAAGTTGTTTGTTTCTTGTTCACATTTATGCAACATTGGACTTTATCTATGATATTTTGTAGTCCTTTGAGGAGTTCAGGAGTTCTTTTTTCAAATTGTTTGATGAAATCATTTAGCTTTACTATTGATAAGATTTCTTTTTTACGAGAAACTGGCTCCACAATGCAACTATCATCCTTTAGTTCCTCTTCTTGGGGATTTGATATAACACTCCCAATAATTTCTTCGTTTGTCCAAATTTTCGTATTGTTATCATTTTCACCTGGATAGTCTAGAAAAATGTTGACATTTATTTGATTATGGTTATTTAACTCCTTGATTATAAATCCAAGTTCATTAATACCTTCATCTTCAACGACCGGTACATCTTCAATTTCTTGTGACCGAAGTTTCCAATGTTCGAAATAATTTGCAATTGAATTTTGTTGAACATCCGTTGTCCATGACGAAACTGCAGTATTAATTGCCTTGCAAGGACATTGATTTTTTCTGGACTTAATTTTCGCGTTTCATAACCTTCAATATATATGTTGTTATGAGAAATCTTTAAGTTAACTTAAATATTTTGTTTGTTTTGATAATTTAATAACTTATTAATTTATCGATAAATTAATACTTCGCTAAATTTATAGAATTTGGCGGTCCCAACATTATTAATTTATTGAAGTTTTATTGTAGTTGTATGCTGCAGGCTCAACAACTATAACATCTCTCTACAAGAGGAGTAGCAGGCGATATTGCCTTTAGGTCAGCGTATCTCATACGT
>JAJJWW010008046.1:0-24002 GCA_023531295.1 Papaver armeniacum | reverse complement strand
TGGGCATTCATCGTGGAAATCCAAAGGTTTGAATTTTCACTTCTAGTCAGCCAGGTTTCGATCTTTCCGGCTTGATGAGACAGAGTCAAATCTATTAGTCCTGTCGCACTCGAATCGTAATAATGACTTTTGTTATCCTTTTTAAGTGGGTTACCTAACCTATTATGGGCAAATCAAACCTGATTCCTAACTCTTTTTTTTTTTTCCTTCCTATTTTCTTCGTTTCTTATTCCATGAAAACCTAAGAGAGAGTTTCGAGCTAATAACAGAATTAATCCGTGTGACCTAAAATTAATCTTTTTTCTATCATGTGATTATGTTGATAGTAGTGAAGTCCAAATATATAAAGAGAAAAAAGGTAAATATACAAAGAACAACTCCAATTTACTTTTTGATTAGTTGATTATGAATTGTTGGGTATATCGACTTTTAAGTGAATAATTGCGGTGTGTGGATAAGGTGTTCAGATTTTGCAACCTCAACCAATATTTTGTGTTCTTCCAGTCAATTAGGTGTTGCATGTTTGTTTGCCAAAATTTGATATGGATGATCTTGTAGGAAAGAATTTGAGGCAATAAGGTGCCGATCTCTGGGGTGGGGTGGAAGGATCGGCTTCCATTTGATGCATCTATTTCCCTTGTCTTGTAGTTAGTTGAGGGGAGTAATTATTGTCTTTATTAGATGAAACCTAATGTGTGTCCTCTTTGTTTGTTTGATCATGGCCAGGTTTACGGTGGAGTGGAGAGGGCATTGATGTGACAAAGTTTTGGTTCATTTGTTTTTGTGTTCGATTGAGTATCCAGTATGTTTTAAAGAGTTTTATCAAAGTATTTGTGTGCATTTGTGTGACTTAACTTTTCAGTGTTCAATTGGAACATTTGATTTTGGTTTTTGTTTTTGACTCATGGTGTATTGCAAATTAACGTTACTCAAAATATTTTTTCGAGAGTAGACGAAGGTGACAAAAATGCAACCATCCCACATGAACTTGAAGTCTATCAAATATGCTTTCAAAAGCCTAAGGTTAGTGCTATACAACTATGGTCTAAATATTGTAGCTTAACATGGAATCATGGCCTAAAATGCTTTACCATGTTATACTTTTTTTTTTTTTGAGGGTGTGGGTGTGAGTACCGCGTCTTACCTCCTTTTGCATTAAAATTCCCAATATTAACTTAATTTGTTGTTCTGAGATAATTTACTCATTGTTCATTGACTCGATGATCTTTATTATTGTTCTTGGGTATTTTGATTTATGTCCAATTTAACAATTTTAGTTGTGGTTTTTATTATCTTATGCAGTCAAAACTATATATTGTTATTCTTTACTGCGGTGAAAATTAGATTGAAACAAGGGAAGAGAAAAGAAGTCAAAGCTAAGTTTCCAGCAGAGAGAAAGGAAGTGTGATTTTTGAATGATAAGACAAATACTAAAATTAACCCTAAAATGTGTTAAACTCATTTTTTTATATGAATGCTGAATCATGTGTAGATTCATTTTTTCGTTTATGTGAGGAAAATCTAATGTAATTAAGATAGAATTACATTTCTTATGTTTGCGAATTCTTAAATTGCATACAGTTTTTGTATGTCTAAAGATATTATTTATACAAGCCTCGGCACGGTGCATAACGCACCGGCATATAACTTAGTAATGAAAATAAAAGCACAATGTGACTCATCATTTGTGTTTCATTTGTATCAATATATGTTTTATAGGCTTTGGTTTTTCTTAAATTAAGAAAAGTAGGAATGAAGGAATTTTCCATGTGGCTCGCATTACATTCTTTATAACGATGAAACGCCCTGAGAGTAAGACCTACCCGGAGAGTAGTGACTACCGCTAAAGATCGCTCATTGAATTTGTTAATTAGTTATAAAAAAGGCCTGAAACATGTCATTTGGGAGTAGAGTTCTTACCATTTTGACTATTCTCTTTGATTCTACTTGGAATGGAGTAGTGCTGCGAAAGAGATATCTTTGCATGGTAAATAATGGAACGATGGCGCCAACTGACCCCTTAGTCTTAGTATAATTTTTTTGTATACTTTTGAAATAAAATTTCAGCCCGTTTGGTTAAACTTTTCCCCACTAAAGATATAGACTCGAGCGCAAACAATGTACTCAACATTTCCTGCTTACTATTTGGTTTGGATGTTGAATTGAACAAAATTAGTTGGCTAGATAAAGAATAGAGTGTACTTAGCATTGGGTTCAACCATAATACATCTTTCACAATGTACTTTCCTTCTTACACAATATTCTTAACCTCTTTCTTGTTCTCTGTAATCCGTAATGCATCTACATTAGCAAGAAACTTTTACAACTGCCATATCTTGATTCTAATAATAAATAAGCATGTTTCCCAAAAATTTTTTAAAATTTTGTCTTCATTCTAGTAAGAAGGCAGATTTCGGCATAAGATCAAAAGATAGGGCATTTTATTTAGGCTTGTAATACATTGGTGTACTATATTGACTGTTACCCTGATGTAATACTTTGTTGCACTACATACACGATGTGAATAGCCTGAGGAAGTAGTATCTTTCCCACACTAAAAGCTTCGACACAACCACGCGATATTAACCATGCAAGGGGTTCATCAGTTAACAATCTCAAAGTCTCTTTATCTAATCTTATTCTACTCAAAAGACCCTCTTTACGTTGATACACCCATTAATATTACTTCCCAGATCCTATCGTAAAACTTGGTTATTTTGTTTTCTTCCTCTGACACATCTAATTCCAATAGAAAGTTCCTTAAAAACTTCTAATCACAGGTGCGAAGATCCCTTACCATTGGATGCCAAACACCAAGGACCCAAATTTATCAAGTTACTTCAATAGTTAAACCAAACCAATAAAACTCTTAACTAAAGCTTTCATGGCTGATCCTCTAAAAACAACTTTGATACATAATCACTTTTAGAGATGTTAGTGAAAAGTTGACTGCCAAACATAAACTATATGAAAGACAATAGTTTCAATATATGCTACCAAACATTTTTAGATTTAGAAAGAAAGTAGCGTTAGTGTATTTAATTGCCTGAGAGGTTGCAAACCTTAGTGAGAAAAACGCATTTTTTCATTTATTTAAGCTCCAAATTTCCGACATCTAGCCACCGAACCATTTTGCTGTGGTTGGACTTGTAACTTAACTGTGGTAATATGATAAAACGATGCATCGCGCATTCTTGCATTATGCGCATCATATATGCCTGAATTAGAATCAGAGAGCACATGCATAATTAGATGAAATAAGTATCTTGATGACCATAACGCTAGAAAGTAGAATCAAAGTATGAGAAAGTTTTGGTGATGGAACGTGTCTGTATGTCTGATGCTTCTAATTCTCGCAAAGAAGAAGCCCAAATACAACATCATAAATCATCTACAGAAAGAAGTTTTGTATCCAAAGTTTGGTACGTTGCAAGATTTAAGCTTGCTGAGAAAGATGATGAACACAAGGAGATGAAAGGCTTAATTATAAAGCGATGTGCGGCTAAGCGTTTCCCGGGAGAGCATAACTTCTCTCTGAACTTACGTAACGCCTTAGTCACCATCGTCGGAAATCTTACCACGCTAAGATCCTATTAGTGTGTTTGTAGTGGCATCATATCAAATCGCGTCATTAATCACCGCCCGGTATTGTTCTTTCCGTATTGATAACCTTAGTTTATATAGGGTACACAATTAGCCAAAAGGCGTGTCTTTTGATACATTACCATTTAAAAAGAGATTTATCTTCTCACACTAACTAAAGCGAAGGGATACTAAAGAAAATTCTCATAAACGTTTCCTTTAAAGCTTCATATCTTTTGATGTACTTAAACCAACGGATAAGTCTTCTGTAAAACATTTCCTTTGAAGTTACATGTGGCAGGCTAATTCTTCATGTGGTGACACACGAGAATTGACATTTAACTCTCTAATAACCCACATTCATATAAATTAAAGTGATGTTACATGAAGATTATGTTGCTTAGGAAGCGATGTGCTTCTTTAGTAGTAGACACCACATGGAAGGGTGGTATGAAAGGATGTCTCTAAAAGAAAGATGATATGAACGGGCATGAACTAATTGGAAAGGGTCTTGGACTCTTCAAGGTAGACATAGTCTTGAAATGGAATGACATGGTCCGCTCAAAACACCAAGTTGTGTTCACGTATCATGTTTGTTTCTCCGATCAAATTGGGACTCAATCACCCAACATGTGTTCTCTGATCGTTGTGGATAAATACTTGTCTTGTTACAATTTTCCTTTGGAAAACGTATAAAAATGCAACGTTTTGTGCCGAGCTTCCAAAGAATTTGCAAAACTTCAAACAGTTGCGAATCTTATGGCTCAACGTTTTGTGGCGTCGCCATGTGGCCTATTTGGGGTCCCTTATTATAAAGAAAGATTAGCTTTGTTTCTCTTGTGATTTATGGTATGGGATTTTCACATGGTAATGAGCTCAAAATTATACAAAAGAAGAACCAGTAGGCAACATTTTAAAAGAAATATTTCTGGTCTGCGATTTGCCGGTTACTCCAAAGCCTATGTTTATTATTTCCCTTGGCTTTGACGTTGTAGACGCTCAAGAAGTATTCAAACCAACCAATTCTTGGTAAAGCAACAAAACTGCAGCCTGCAGGACAAGGTCTTGAAGTTGCATAACTGTAACTAAAAAATTACCCCTATTTTTGTCAACCGATAAAATCTGAACCATCTACCCATTTAATTTATATGACCTGTCAAATATCTATCCATTTTAATTGTACCTAGACAATTGGACCATAGTTTCCAACTTATTTTATCACGACGGTCTCATTGTAGTACCATTTTATTTTATAGGACCGTGTCTCACTAATCCTTAAGCATTTCTTTCTACATCTCAACACAACCAGCCAATACTTAGACCTAATCCCACAAGTAAGCGATTGTTTGGATCTTTCAATTCATTCCCATAAATAAGTGATTGTTCCATACCGCAAACTCTGCAAGAAAAATATGCCTAAAGGTTTCATGACATGGTTATTCTTATGGTTGTGCTCGCTGATTTGGCAACTAACTAATTCTTGTAACATGGATTACAAATGTGGTTGCATTCCTTGTTTCAGGAACTGCTGGTTTTCGCCAATAAACAAGACCTTCCCAATGCAATGAGTGTTGCAGAGATCACAGATAAACTTGGCATGCACTCATTTCGTCTACGCCGTTGGTAAGTCCAAACAGAACTACAAATGCATTGAGCGAGAAAAATAAGCTGACTAGGTAAAACTTGAAGTACACAAACAAAATTTCTAATTTATGTTCACGGAATAGCTCATTTAATTTGAATCCAATATGTCCACTGTTACCACACAATTTAGATATTAGTAATGTTGCTTAAACACCAACAATTTGATGATGAACATTTACGAACATGTGCATCCAAGTGCATGTGCTACTTATACAGCGAAGGACTCTCTGAAGGTCTTGATTGGCTATCCAACAATATTTCTACCAAGGCAAGCAAAAACGAAAGAAAGTTCCATGTTTATGTTATGGATCATTTAGATATACTAAACCCTTCCCTTTGTTAATTTATTCCTATGAGACATAAATCTTGATGGCGGCAAAGACTTTGGACTTGTCATTTAACTTCTCGATCAGCTCCTACAAGATTGTATCAAGAATAACCGACGTTACTAGTTCGGTTTCCCTCGTATCATGTTAGGACCAAGATATGTTACATGATACATTATAATTATGAAATGAAGGCTAACTACGGTTGGTTACTAACGGTGAGGGAGGGGTAAACTTGGATTAAAAAAGAAACTTACCAAACATGAGCGGACAAACTCAGTTGTCCTTTCATATGGTTTGAATCAAAAGTTGTCCGGATCGGTGGGAAAAATGAAACCTGTGGATTTCTACGAGGATAGGCCAAAAATAATCCATGGCTGCCCAAGTCAAAGGGGCCAAAACATTACCGGGTCGTACGTAAAGTCAGACATAATCGGAACTTGACTACTCTAAAAATCTCAAACGAATGGAGAAGGGCAATCCAAATTCTGAAGTCCAGTCGGTAATAATAAATAGTGGGAATGTTATTTATGCCCCTACTATCCATGGGTCATGCACAAACACCCTTATGAGTCTTTTCAAATACCCCTGATGGCATAAATGAAATTTTTATTAAAAAGCAATTTCCATAATTTCCTTTTTAACCTTTCCATTTCATTTCCTTCTTCTTTAACAAAAAGACAAAAAGAAAATGCATCTCCATCGCTCCATCTCACCACCATCTCCATCGCTCCCTCCACCACCATCGTGACCCCTCCACCACACCCGGACCACCACCACCAAGTAGATCCAACGAGAGATTAGAAGGGTGAAATTGTGAAGCTGAAGCTACTTGTTAGTTTGGAATCGAGAATGAAATGGAAGATGGTTTTGTTGATATTAGTGTTTGAGTTGATGTTGCAGTCGGAAGGAGATGGGCCCAGAAGAAATCGGGGAGATGAAGATCGCCATCAATTTGCGGTAATGAAGGAGAAGATCGATGAAGTTTAACTGTAATGATTAGAAAGAAGGCGTTTATGAAAGAATCGGTAGATGGAGATTTCGGTTTTCTTGGTAATTTTTGAATTCGATGATTTGAGTGTTTGAACCATTGAAACTTAATTATGATTTCGATCGGTTGTTCTTTTTTATGTTTTCGATTTCTACTAATTTCTAAACGGATCGATTTCGGAGTTCTGATTGATTTGATGAGATCGATTCGGTCACGTATATGATGATTTGAGGAATTGAAGATGTTGTTGTTTTCAGTTGTTGTTGCGAGAAGAGTTTGAATTTGTTACTACGAAGATGTTGTTGGTGATTCTATAATTGTGTTACTACAAAAGAGTTGATAAGTGGATGAACAGGGTGGTGGTAATGAGAATGGTGAGGGTTTTAATATGTTACTAGTGATGATTTGAGGTAGTTATGGATTGTATTGGTGTTGTGTAAAAGGGAAGATGCTTGAATTGGTGGTAGCAGTAATGTTGGCTAAATAGTGTCGTAATTGCAGGTGTTGGAAAGCTCTGAAGAGTCTTGATGTTCATGGATGTTGTTGGTTGGTGATGATGTCTTTTGAGTTGTGGTGTAGATGGTGAGATGATTATGGAGAACAAAACCTAGATGTATGTTAGGTTTTAAGGGTTATGCTCAAGGGAATGCAAGCTGTGTTCAAGTGCGGCTTAGTTTGGTGGTCGTCTTGCTTGCAATTGCAATTGCAATTACGGAGTCTTTGTGTGTTTGTGCGAGAGATGTTTGGTCAACAAAAGAAGCTGGGACCAGTCTGTGGGTAAGGTTCGAACAAGAAAGGAGGATAATTCGATGTATTTAGAGTTGAGATTCTTGAAGGTGCAATATAAATGAGAAGATGGGTTGATTTCGGTGGATGGAGAAAGAATAGTTGGTGGATTTGAGAAAGGGCGGTTCTGCAGAGAATGGTTCTTTATGAGGAGTTTGTATTTGTGCTTCAAGTTGTTGTTGGTCGGGAGCTGAAATGAAATGCAACGACAATGGCTCGAGGCAACCTTGTTGCAGGTATTCTGATGATGCTTTTAATGGGTGTGCAAGGTTATCTTACAAAGTACAAATTTGAGAGAATGGAATGTGGACCGAAGTCTTTGTGACGGAAAGTGAGTGGTTCTTTGCTTGAAATTGATGTTGCAATTGGAAGGCTTTTTACCGCAACTGAGTTGGCTAAATTTCAGGTATACTCTCTCTTGATGCCATTATCGATTCGGTTAATTTATTTTGCTTGAATAGTGTGATATTGAACTGTAGAAACATCGAAAATAGCTCCATTTTGATGGTGTGATATTCAACTTGACCAAGTTGCTTCTACTATTGGAGACAACTTGTGCTAGTTGCTTCCAACTTTGCAGACAACTTGACCAAGTTGCTTTCACTTTGGAGGCAACTTGTGCTAGTTGCTTCAACTTTGAAGACAACTTGACCAAGTTGCTTTCCACTTTGGAGGCAACTTGAGCTAGTTGATTCCGTTGGAGGCAACTTGAGCTAGTTTATTCCGGTTCTTAAATTAGTTTAGGCAACTTGGTTATGTTTTTGAGCTAGTTGACGAATTTGTGATGCAATGGTAATACTGAGGTTGTGTTGATTTGATGATGATGGTTGTGCCGCTGGTGCTCATGCTTTAAAGTCAAGAGTAGATGAATGCCTAGGAAGTTGAGAAGGAACTCAATATGAATCCGGGCATTGAAAGCGGAACAAGTTTTTACTTGCATGTGTGTTCTTTGATGGTGTTTGAGTAGGGGCATGGAAGTGACCTCGCACCTATTGGCTCATGTTGCAAGTGTGCATAGATTTGTGGTCATGAAGCTTTTGCAAGTAGAGTTGCGGAGTACGATGGATGGTGTGGTGTTGTATGGTGGTTGTTTGAATTGTCGGTTGAGCACTGATGGTGTGGCGAACCTGTGGTGCAATGGTAGCACAACTGACTATATGTCAGATGATGTGTGTTCGATTCACACTAGGTTCACTTATTTGTGTATAATTTTTATTTTTTTGGAGACAACTTGTGCTAGTTGCCTCCATATATGGAGACAACTTAGGCTAGTTGATTTCACTTTTTGAAGACAACTTTGTGCTAGTTGCCTTTACCAAGAAGACAACTTGAGCTAGTTGCCTCCGATATGGACACAACTTCAGCAAGTTGACTCCACATGGTGGTGGTGGTTGGCGGCGCGATGGTGGTTGACGGTGATGATGGTTGGCGCCGTGGTGGTGTCGGTGTTGAAGCGGCGGCGGGTGGTAGTGGGCCCGGTGGTGGTGTTCGTTAGCGCGCGGTGGTCGGTGGTGGTGGTGGACGGTGGTGGTGGTCGGTGGTGGTGGTGGTCGGTGGTGGTGGTCGGTGGTGGTGGTGGTCGGTGGTGGTTGTTAGTTGTGGTGGTGGTCGGTGGTGGTGGTTGGTGGTGGTGGTGGTGGTCGGTGGTGGTGGTGGGCGGTGGACGGTGGTGGTGGTTGGCGGTGGACAGTGGTGTGGGCATTAATTTTAATTTTTTTTTTTTTTTTTTTTTTTGAATAGTGGTGGTGGTGGTTTTGTATATTCACTATATAAAAGAGGGTATTTTAGTAATGTATTAGGCTTAGGGGTATTTGTAAAGTTGATAAGGGTATATTTCAAGGGGCCTCATAGTAGGGGTATTTAGATCTAAATACCCCTACTATGAGGCCCCTTGAAATATACCCTTATCAACTTTACAAATACCCCTAAGCCTAATACATTACTAAAATACCCCCTTTTATATAGTGAATATACAAAACCACCACCACCACTATTCAAAAAAAAAAAAAAAAAAAAAAAAAAAATTAAAATTAATGCCCACACCACTGTCCACCGCCAACCACCACCACTGTCCACCGCCCACCACCACCACCGACGACCACCACCACCACCAACCACCACCACCGACCACCACCACAACTAACAACCACCACCGACGACCACCACCACCGACCACCACCACCGACCACCACCACCACCGACCACCACCACCGACCACCGCCGCCGCTAACGAACACCACCACCGTCCACTACCACGGCCGCCGCCAACAATCGACACCCACCGCCGCCGCCAACCATCACCGCCGGCAACCACCATCGCCGCCGCCAACCACCACCACCATGTGGAGTCAACTTGTCAAGTTGTGTCCATATCTAGGCAACTAGCTCAAGTTGTCTTCAACAAGAAAGGCAACTAGCACAAAGTTGTCTTCAAAAGTGAAATCAACTAGCCTAAGTTGTCTCCATATGGAGGCAACTAGCACAAGTTGTCTCCAAAAAAAATAAAAATTATACACAAATAAGTGAACCTAGTGTGAATCGAACACACATCATCTCGACATATACGATTGTGCTACCATTGCACCACAGGTTCGCCACACCATCAGTGCTCAACCGACAATTCAAACAACCACCATACAACACCACACCATCCATCTGTGCTACTGCAACTCTACCTGCAAAAGCTTCATGACCACAACCGTCTATGCACACTTGCAACATGAGCCAATAGGTGCAGTCACTTCCATGCCCCTACTCAAACACCATCAGCAACACACAAGCAAGAATAACTTCTTGTTCGCTTTCAATGCCTGGATTCATATTGAGTTCCTTCTCAACTTCCTAGGCATTCATCTACTCTCTTGACTTTAAAGCATGAGCACCAAAGAAGACAACCATCATCATCAAATCAACACAACCTCGATTACCATTGCATCACAAATTCGTCAACTAGCTCAAAACATAACCAAGTTGCCTCCGAACCCGGAATAAACTAGCTCAAGTTGCCTCCAATCTGAATCAACTAGCCAAGTTGCCTCAAAAGTGAAAGCAACTTGGTCAAGTTGTCTTCAGTTGGAAGCAACTAGCACAAGTTGCCTCCAAAGTGAAAGCAACTTGGTCAAGTTGTCCGAAGTTGGAAGCAACTAGCACAAGTTGTCTCCAAATAGTAGAAGCTACTTGGTCAAGTTGAATATCACACCATCAAAATGGAGCTATTTTCGATGTTTCTACAGTTCAATATCACACTATTCAAGCAAAATAAATTAACCAATCGATAATGGCATCAAGAGAGAGTATACCAAATTTAGCCAACTCAGGTTGCGAGAAAGCGAAACTAACCTGCAACATCAATTTCAAGAAGAACCACTCACTTTCTCACACAAAGACTTGGTCCACATTCCATTCTCTCAAATTTCCACCGTAAGATAACCTTGCACACCCATTAAAAGCATCATCAGAATACCAAAATAACAAGGTTGCCTCGAGCCATTGTCGTTGCATTTCATTTCAGCCCAACCAACAACAACTTGAAGCACAAATACAAACTCTTCATAAAGAACTATTCTCTTCGTAGCCGCCTTTCTCAAATCCACCAACTATTCTTTCTCCATCCACCGAAACCAACCCATCTTCTCATTTATAGCTGCACCTTCAAGAATCTCAACTCTAACACATCGTAATTATCCTCCTTTCTTGTTCAACCTTACCACCGCACTAGTCCCAGCCTTCTTTGTTGATCGCAACATCTCTCGCACAAACACACAAAGACTCGCAATTGCAATTGCAATTGCAAGCAAGACGACCACCAAACTAAGCCGCACTTGAACACAGCTTGCATTCCTTGAGCATAACCTCGAAAACCTAACATACATCTAGGTTTTGTTCTCCATAATCATCTCACCATCTACACCACAACTCAAGACATCAAGACCAACCAACAACATCCATGAACATCAAAGATTCTCGTAGCTTCTCAATGTCACCGCAATTACGACACTATTTAGCCAACATTACCCGCTACCACCAATTCAAGCATCTTCCCTTTACACAACACCAATACAATCCATAACTACCTCAAATCATCACTAGTAACATATTAAAACCCTCACCATTCTCATTACCACCACCGCTCATCCACTATCAACTCTTTGTAGTAACACAATTATAGAATCACCAACAACATCTTCTCAGTAGTAACAAATTCAAACTCTTCGCAACAACAACTCAAAACAACAACATCTTCAATTCCTCAAATCATCATACGCATCAATCGATCTCATCAAATCAATCGCAACTCGAAATCGACCGCTTTAGAATTAGTAGAAATCGAAAACATAAAAAAGAACAAATCGATCGAAATCATAATTAAGTTTCAATGGTTCAAACACTCAAATCATCGACCAAAAAATTACCCGAAACCTAAATCTCCATCTACCGATTCTTCATAAACGCCTTCTTCTAATCATTAGCAAAGAATCTCATCGATCTTCTCCTTCATTACCGCAAATTGATGGCGCACCTTCATCTCCCGATTTCTTCACCCATCTCCTTCCGACCGCAACATCAACTCAAACACTAATATCAACAAAACCATCTTCCATTTCATCTCGATTCTACCAACAACAGCTTCCGCTTTCACAATTTCACCTCTTCTAATCTCTCGTTGGATCTCGTTGGTGGTGGTCCGGGTTGTGGTGAGGCTGGTCACGATGGTGGTGGAGATGGAGCGATGGAGATGGTGGTGAGATGGAGCGATGGAGATGCTCTAATTTTCTTTTATCTTTGTTAAAGAAGAAGGAAATGAAATGGAAAGGTTAAAAAGGAATTATGGAAATTCTGTTTTTAATAAAAATTTCATTTACGCCATCAGTGATTTGAAAAGACTTCATAAGTGTTTGTGCATGACTAACATAAGAGGGGCATAAATAACATTCCCACTATTTAGATAATGTTCCCTAATAAATAAGGACAACAACAATACAGGAGTGTCAGTGACCAAGTCAGTAATGGTTTCCTCTATTTCTTCCACCTGCTCCTTAAACCTCCTTCCAAAACCTACCTCTTGTTCACTTGCTGATCCAAATTCAAACCCTAGAAAAACACAATTCATCAAAAATAACATAATTCCCCAGAGCAATCTTCATCAAAACAATCACAATGAACCAGATCAACATTCTTATTCTTCTGATGATGGTATTGAATCTGATGTATCTGACTCACAACCAATTCGTAAGCTGAAACCTAGTACGCAGCTAAAAAGATGGTCCAGAGCCAGATCAATTCGGTCTGGTCGAAGATTCAATATACCTCTTCAACTTACTAGTACTGAATCCATTAATACCACAACAAGTGATGTAAACTTCCAAAATGATCGAAATTCTATCTCCTCTTCTTCTACTTCATCTTCAATTGTAGAGAAAAGTGATAGTGAAGATGAAATGATGGAAGGGAAATCAATCTATATGGTTTCTGATGGAACTGGATGGACCGCTGAACATTCTGTTGGTGCTGCTTTAGGTCAATTTGAACATTGCTTGGTTGATCGTAACTGTGCAGTTAATACCCATCTCTTCTCTGGGGTAATGTTTTCTTGTCATTTTAGACATCTGCAACTGTGCATTTTGTTTTTGTTAATAATTGCTGACACTTGTTTGCCCAAACACCGTACTCGATGGATATATCTTTTGTAGTTGCTTCGCTGGGTTAGGCTTTGTAGCTGTCCCCTTTTTTAATTGTAGAAATCAGTAGGTTGAATTCAAGGTAGTTTGAGAGTTTTTGAACATATTTATTTCAATTCGTAAAATAGGATATAGACTAGTTCTTAGCTCCAGTGATGGGGTATCGCCACACAATGATCATATTTCAAATTTAAAAGTTCTTTTTTAATGAGTGATTGTTTCTGAAATGAATGTTTTTAGCCCTTTCTACCTGCTAGATTGATGATGTGGAACGTTTGATGGAAATAATCAAGCAAGCAGCCAAAGAAGGTGCAATGGTTGTATATACTTTGGCTGACCCTGCAATGGCAGAATCAGCTAAGCAAGCCTGTGATGTATGGGGTATTCAATCGACCGATATATTAAGTCCGATTACAGTGGCAATAGCTGCACACCTTGGTGTTTCCCCATCTGGTATTCCTCGTGGAGCTCCTGGACACCATGTTCCATTAAGTGACGAATATTTTAAACGAATCGAAGCCATTGAGTTCACTATCAAACAAGATGACGGTGCTCTACCCGAAAACCTTCACAAAGCTGATATTGTTCTTGCTGGTGTATCTCGCACGGGTAAGACACCATTGTCGATGTATTTAGCTCAAAAAGGATATAAGGTAGCAAATGTACCAATCGTGATGGGGATAGAATTGCCAAAGACGCTGTTTCAGGTAGACCGAAGGAAGGTTTTTGGCTTGACAATTAACCCTGTTAACTTGCAAACCATTAGAAAAACAAGAGCTAAAACTCTAGGATTTGGGGATACAATGACGGGTAACTACTCTGAGATGGATCATGTTAGACAGGAGTTGGAGATTGCTGGTAAAATTTTCGCAAAATCCGACTTGGCCAGTAATTGGTAAGCGAACATGTTTTTCCAATATTCTTTATGATTATTCTCGCAGTTATATGTTTCAGTATCTTTCCCATTAGTAAGAAAGAATGGTGAATGCTGTTGCTGTGTGTTGCTTAGGCTTAGTTTCTGCTTCACCAGGTAGACAGATCATTGGATTCTGTTCAATCAGGAGATAAATTAGTGAAATACTAGGTCAAGGGAAGTTACAAAACCGTAACTGCTGAGAACATAAACTAACTAGATGCAACTGCAATGCAGTTCTGATCTTATTGTTACTCTCTTTGATATTACAGAGGTGACAGGAAAAGCAATTGAAGAAACAGCGGCGGTTTTATTGAGGCTTTATCACGATAGGAAGCAGAAGTGTTCGATGCCGCGTATCTCAAAACGCTACTAGACTCTAAGTTCTTTTGTCAAGTCTGTCAGTGACGTGGGGATTTTGAAGTTGAACAACTAGGTGTTACTCTTGCTTTACACAGACAAAATCACATTCATCTGGAGTCTGGTCTTTGGTTCTTGTCATATTTTGTCTTTTCAAAACAAGCTATTCCTAGTTGAGGATCGAACAAATTTATTTAACCACATTATTCTGTATTGAAATTGTATATAACAATTTGAAGTATACATATTCCTAAAGTGACAAAGTTTCATACAAGAATAGCTTGAGATTGGATGACGGATGTCATGTGACCCTTCATTTGGGTTTTGGCATTGGAACTTTGACAAGGTGAAACTTAATTGGAAGCGAAAACCATCTACATTCTGAATTATCTGATTGATTACTCCCATTTTGCTCTTTGGATTTCTATTGCCAATGTTTTTCTTCTTCTTTTGACTGTATCTGCTGCGGGCTTTAATTTATTTTTCAACTAGGTATCACTGGGGCCTTACGGCCCCGGCTCAACCTATTATTTTAGTATTTAGTCATTTATATAAACTACTATGCAATATAAAGCTTCTTAGTATAAGTCAATGATAATATTCAATACTCTTACTCAACATAGAAAAATAGACAATGCTCTTAATCTAACATGTGAAATAGGGAATCCATGCAAGTTTGACCTTTTTCACTCGTTAAGTTCAGTCGACTTGGCTGGATATGAATTGTGAAAACAATTATTGGTATTTAATACTATAACGATTGTGATGATAGCTTATAACGGGTAAGGAATGTTATGTGTCTGATAGAGTTAGTCCTGTAGTCTTTGGAAAGTTTTGTATAAAGAAGACATAAAACTAAGCGTATAAAAACAGAACAAATAAAGAAAGACTACCTACGAAGGAAAAATATGTTCAAATAGCTAGGTACGAAGAATGGAAACTGCTTTCTCTCGGCAACCTTCTTTGTGACCAAGAATTTTGAAGTAATAATTTTTGAAGTGTCCGTTCTTTGTCATAGTTGGTGAATTGCATGAATTTTGAACTTTCCCTTAAAGCTCCTCAAATTTGCGAGATATGGTATCTTTTAGACAATGGAATTTCTTGCTGAAGGTTTTAAAGCTAGAGTTGCATATGTTTTTGCTGGACCACACCTTGTCGCTTGTTCAAATGAAGTGACCGCAACTTGCACCCTATGACAATATCACTTGTTTACCTTTGTCTCTACCGAAAATCTCAAACAAAAATACTACTCAAATACAAACACTTCATGTGAATAATAGAAACACGACTCGAAGATGACCTAGTAGGTAACAATTCATTTTCATGTGATTCATCTAAAACAATAACAGAAACAATATAATCCCAACCCCATCGAGATTTTCTTTTCTTATTCTTGCTATCATGCAATTTAAAGTCGGATAGTGAATCGACGTGATTCGAACTCGCAACCTTCCGACATTAGGCCGACACGCTACCATTGCGTCACGATTCATACTCATGCACGTAAAGGCGGGGTTAGAATATCCATCCATGGAATCCACATAACTAATTACTCGTATATCACATTTACTATATATGGGACCGAGATAGTAAATTTCGTGAACATGTACACGATGCAACTTTATAAATATAAATTTGATAAAACTTACTTGCAAATCAAGATCCTAGTAATAGATGGATATGTGAATCAACTTCTTCTACCTTTGAGGTCAAGGAAAAATGGCCTTACCCCCGCACATTTAGTCAATTACAAATAACATAAATGCTTTCACAATAGTTCAGAAGTATTTTGTTCTTTGAGAAGCTCAAATATGGAAGTTTATTGATTTAAACGTGTTAACCTAACATGTAGAAGACACCTGGTTAACATCCTTGATCAATGTCATGTACTTCATGAGCAAAGATAATCGTAAGTACTATAAAATCATTATCAAAACATATGTTTGCATGGATGACTATTTTAGCAAGTATTACGTATAGGTGAATCGAATTATCTTTCATATTTTCTTCGTTTCACTTTCCATCAAATGATTTCACCAACTAAGAACAAAATGAAACATCCATCTATGTGTCATACATATTTTCTCGTTAGTATCTTTGACTTGCACTTAATGTGATGAACTTCATATATTTAATCTCAAATTCTTGCCCACCCCAAAGGCTCCACTTAAAATATTTTTCGCTTTTTGCCTCTTAGTTCAAGCACACTATAACCAACTATATTGACTTACCTAGACTCCTAAGAAGCCAAGATATCATTCCCAACGAAAATTTCTTGGTTAGAGATTTGTCAATCTTCAAGATCAATTTTCCAAAAACATACTACAAAATAGGAAAGGGATAGGGTGTTAAAACGCCCTATGTGATTACCTTTTCTCTAATGCACTGGCAATCATATATCACGGTAATTCTTCAATTAGAATCTTTAGTAAATCATATCTGAGTGCTATCTAAAATAAAACTTATTTCTGATTAGGCATTTTGATTTAGGAACTAACCAAGACAAAAAAAAACAATGAAAAGACCTAAAAATGGCATCACCGTTAAGAACTTAATAAACAAAATAGATCAACCTAGATAGAGTCCAACGCCGATCCTCATAAATTCAACTTTCACGGTACTTTACAAACCAAAGATCGGACCTACTTCTTGACGATGTGGTAAACAAAGTGTCGCTAGAGAATCTCGCAGAACAAACTTGACGCCGACAACAATACATGGATCCGCAGCAGCAAAAAAGTTCTAATGTGTTTTTCCTCACACTTATAAGTCCAGTTACAACAATTCCTTGCAAAGAAACCTCTCTTTGCTCCAAATGTAACCCGATCTAATACAAAATTAAAGTTAATGTTGATTTCGTGCATGTTCATATAGTTAAGAATCAACATACACGCAACCGAAATTGCATGCCCTACTTCAAAGCTATCAAAGCATTTGGACAATTCCCGACGCCAACCGCTCCCTAAGTGATCTACAAAACATCAATTGAAAAGAAATAACATTTCTTTCTTTCCTAACAAAACTACTACAGAGGTGACACTTATAGAACTGCCATCCTACGGTTTAATTGTTCAAGCTTGATAAATGTCATTACAAATATATATGCACATACACACAGAAAGATAAGATGGAGATTTGGAGACACTGGAAAACTCACCCATTGCCAATAAGAAATTTAAAGCAAGAGATAAATGAATAAATCATAAATAAACGATATAATCATGACAGGATATGAAGCATATGATGAGAATAACAACATTTGATTTATCCGTCGGATTCCATTGTAACACTTCATTTTGTTTTTCAAGTATTCAGTTTTCAACATTACTGTTCGGGAGTAAATTAGTTATATTCTGACATGTGTTTCATAATTGGATGAAGTAACGCAAGGAAATCGAAGGAGAATTTCAAACCTATCAAGAGCAAGCCTTTATCCACTGCCATCAGGAATTCAGTACAACCTAGTATGTTCTTGCTTAAAGGGTTATTTGTTCTTATTTATTTTGCAAGGTTTTTTCTTATCGGAACCTGCATCACTTGACTCTCTTTTGATAATTACACCTACAAAACAATCATATTACAGTTGTAAATATGTCTCAAAGAAAAGGAAAAAAAATCATACATAATAGGAGAATAACTCACCTCTTTATCCCAGCAGTACATCAAAACATGACTAAAAGAATGATTATCTGGAGACCAATCCCAGTTTGCAATCCTCCCCAAATTCCCTTTTATTCAAAACAAAAGTTGGACTTAGAAAACATGAAAGATGAATAACAACTCATGTACCTCTGCAAACTTAAATTGTTCCAAAATAGATGCTTGAAGGCTCATTCTTGAGTTCTGCCATAACCACAAAGAGTTGCACTTAGGCAAAATTTTCTTTCTAATCATGGTAGAAAATGATTTGAAAGATACATTCCAATATAATAAAATTCAAGTCCAGTTCCAATAAACCCCCAAGAAAATCCCCTAAATTTGAATAGGAAAATTAAGAAAAAAAGGCAAACCCTAATGAAAAGATAAACCAACCTTTCAAGTGGAGAACGAATTAGACCTTGACGAATCGCATGGTTTCTTGTGTAGAATCCTCAAAAACACTCGTCACAACAAAGAACTCTCAAAGAATCTATCGCTAAGCCAACTCTTAATTTTGAAACTACGCAGATTGGATAAACCATCATACACAAAATTCGAAATCGATAAGACAAATTAGCTCCAAAAACTTAAAGGCATCAATGTACGAGAATAGGATATTACCCTAGATAGCCCATTCTCATTCTCTCCACTCATCCTTCAATGAGCCACATATGTTGCATAAAACTACAAGATAGGTAACAAGACATACAAACCAATACAGGCCGCTCTTCAATCCAACAAATGAAATTTTTCACTAAAGCACCTTCATACAACAACATCCCCATTCCAATCCGACAAAGCCATGCAAGGGCTGGAATGAATTAGCTGCATCTAGATGGTTACTTGGAACCAACATTTCCCAACACTTGCATAGCCTTGCAGGAGCGATGTTGTAGTGTAAACAAAAGTGCAACATCTCGTGCTCCTTATCCGCCCCGTCATGCATAACGTAGCCTACATCAATCAAAGACCTATACATAAAGAACAAAATCCAAAAACATTTGGAATGCAGATTAGAAAAGGATATCGACTCATAAACCTTTGACGTGGATATGCTTTCCCCGCACCAAGTAAATCAAGTAGTTACCGATCATAAAAACTAACCCTTTCATCACAACCACTGGAAGCACCGATTGAATAATAACCCAACAACCCAAATTCCAAACAGGTGACAGAGTTAAATTCCTCTTAAAACTAACAAATAATTGGGCCACTAACATTCAGAAAATTCCAATCCTATATCTGGTTGTAAAACAACATAAAATAGTTTGAAACAATTCATATCCAAATATACGAAACAAAACCCTTATTAAATTAACAACATACCTAAACTCCTAGGTAAGAGCCCAATTGAAATATTTTTGTAGGCATAGAAAATAACTTCCTATGCAGGAAAACAACAACAATCAAAAGAGGAATGATTTGTGGAATAATCAAGTGAATAACTATAGCTAACATAATACGTTTCACCAATCCCTGGCTTGTGTTAGTGTGACGGTATGCAACACAATGAAATCCTATTTTCTAAATTGCCTTATTTTGTCTAACAAATTTGTACCGATGGAGACCAAAAATACAAAGAAGAAGATGAGATAAACCCACCTTCTAATGGTAAGCCAATTTTATCTCAAACTTTCGTAGACCTTAAAATCACTCATGACCCAAAGTTCAAATTAAACATGAAAGTTTAATCAAAGTAAATAGTTACAGAGGCAAATTGATGTCGGGGAAGAAGTTGATGAACTTCAGTAAGAGGGAAGAAAAACTCATTGGTTTACCCAATCTAAGAAACAAACAAACTTCGCTAAATAAGAAGTGCAATCGATTGATCTAAAAAAAAAAATCATCACCGCCATGGTAATGAAGGATCAACAGAAACAAAGATTTAATTGAAAACCAAAATACGATAAACACAAACCTTGGTTCATATTACCATGATATCGATGGGATTTCTTCTTTCTACGAAACGAAACCGTGATCAAACATTAATCCTCGCAACACAAAACAGAATCTTTAGTTAATAGATAGGGGTTTTGAAATGAGAGAACATAGATGGAGAATATGGTTAGGTTTAAAGGAGATCAATGATTCTTTTAGATTGCAAATATCTGTAAAATTCGTGTACTCACCAAACCCGTATTTTACTACTACAGCCATTACTTTAAATCCATTCTTCATCTCGGAATATCTGGATATACCTACCAATTGATGTCAAAGTAAACCATAGTGAGATTAATCATTAAATGGAAGAATTAAGAATTAAAAAACAGAAAAAGCTAAACATTAAAGAGAAAATCCTAGAATTCTTGTTTATTAATATTCATAGAAAAATCCCTTCCCTTTAGATCATACAACCGTTTTTCTTCTTATCCTTGTTCTTCACACCTTTAATATTTATAGGAAAATCCTTCCCTTTAGATCATACACCGTTTTCTTCTCGCAAGAATTGCCGCCGTTAGGGTAACTCAACGAAGGAGATGAAATCTCCCGCTTTGTCTCCCCGTCCAAAAAAGAAGAGAAAAAAAAATTAAGGTGGAAAGAGAAAATGTGTTTTGTAAGACACAAATTTGCATCCAATCGCTAAAAACATGTAGAAATATCTCGATTTAACCAGTTATTCCTCAAGCATCAACCTATCTTATTTCGTTCACCCATTAATTCCCCACATAATATTAGCGAAACTTCCCGGTGTTGGAATCGCCTTTAAGTACTATGTATTTGTACTTTTCCTTGAACAAAAAACATCTAATTGCAATAGACATGCAAGAAAGGAACAAACAAACGACTTGTTACAATCTATGTATCTATAAAATTAATAAACTTACTCGAAATAACAGTTCTCCTGAGTTTTCTTCCAATATACTCTTCGAACTAACGATTGTTAAAAGACATTTGGGAACAATCATTCAAGCATTACCTTTTGAGTGTGGCTACTTGTAGTGTTGAAATATTTCATAGTAAGTTTAAGCTTCTTCAGATCATCATTGGAAACTACGGCTCCCTGTTCATCGAGTAGAAAAGATTAAGAGCATAGGTTATAAACATTTAGAGTTAACTATGCTAGTTTTACGACGTAATTCGAAAAGATAGCAATGTAATATAATGTATGCATTAATAATCCTTCACTCCTTTCTGACATAAGTTCTTAGTAATCGCATAATAACAAGAGAAGATTTTCTTCAAGGATTACTTCTTTAGTTCCTCTTGCAAATCATGGCCACTACTAAACTACCTACCATCCACAATTCCAATGTGCAGGTTTGGGTTCCGTTGAAGATAGAGTTTATCACCACATTCATTCAATTCTTATCCTTACATTAGTCAATCATATTTACTAATTAAATGACATGGTTCAATTTATGATCATACACCAAACATTTTTAACTATTATTTCTTCGCCTTCATTGTGTAGTGTGTGTGATGGAGTTTTGTGCTCTAGAAAATTGAAAATGTAAAGAAAAATCAAGCATGGGTCATTAACTTTACCTAGTTTGAAAGACCCATATCGAACACCTTAGCCGCTTAGCACCTATTTCTCAAAATTACTACAACTTTCTCAATCAAGTCGTTAATTTTATTTTTTGCCACGGCGTGAAATACTGCAAGAGTAATGACCAAAATTAATATCTGAAACTTTCTTAAGAAAATGTTTCTGATGAAATTGATTCTTACTTGGAAATTGCATCATGGTATACTCTAATTTTGCATTTTGAGATCATCAATGCCTCTCCACAGTAAAAGTTGTATCACAAATCCAACTTAACAATTAACATCCATATGGAATTAGCAAAACACCCACAAACACCATTTCGTAACATACGGATGTAATACTAAAATAGTGATGGCTGGTCAAGATGATATATCAATGGGCAATATGCCTCACTATATGCATTCTCGCACCTTCAAATCATACCCTAAGATGCGAAAAAAATTGGTTTGTTCATCTCAATACCCATCGATGTTTATTGTGCATAAAAAATGAACTAATGCAATATAACCGGCTGAATTTCATATTCATAACACAGGGGAATTAAAAAAAATTACCTAAATTGACACTCTAAGACAACCTAAAAAAGATTAGAGAACTCGGTATTAAAATAAAATGCTATACAAATGAGGATGAGGGATAAATCATTGAAGCATAGAATAATTTTGTTTGGTAGATTCTATTTTGTGCCATATAGTCCGGGGATATAGTAAATCTAATAAAAATAGGTTCAAGACATGCGAAAGTAATGAATTTATACCGTCAGGTGATCAACACTATCATCTTCCAATAATGATACATTGCGCGCTAAGTTCGTGCTTCCATCGTGGATATGTTCATGTCAATACTTCAGGCACCAACTCCGGCCCCTTCTCCTCGGATACATGATGAGTGCCAAATAGTGCATATTTATACACCTTTTTATTGGCATTTTACTCATCTTTTGCGCTTAGAAATCGATATTATCCCAGCATTCGTGTTTTCCTTGTTTTCAAGAATAAATATTTATATTAATTAATTTTGTGTTTTTAGGTAATAAATAAAGCTCGGAGAATCTCGAGGAGCCAAAAGAGCGAAGAATTGGAGTCAAGCATTTATGGAGCAGATAGCCAAAGCTCCGCGCGCGAATCCGGCTTGCAACCCAACAAGGAAGACATGGGCTAGAGCTACCCACGACCGGATCCGAGCCCGTCTCTTCGAGACGTTGAGATTTCTTTTTCTCCCTCATCCAACTAAGCACGCCTCCACGTGCATCATGATCGTCGCTCCGTGCAACACTAGATCAAGCCAAAACCGCTTACCTCCGAGCCGTTCGGATCGCACCAGCTCTTCATCCTACGCTCGCTAGGCCGGCCTCATCATTCCCCCGATGCACCCGGCCAACACCGAAGCCCCCATACCCTATACCCTATCGAGCTTTACCCATTTTCTTTCTTCTTCTCTTTCTTCTCCCCATACCTCTTTCTCGCAACTTCTTCTCCTCCCTTACCCACGACATGCTAGCTCGCTCTTCCACCACGCAACCGCCACCTTCATCATCACCTTGCAGCCGACAACAACTCCGGGTAGTACCGCCACCCCTCTCTACTTCGAGTTATCTCTTTCTTAGCCTCTACCAACCCTAGAAGCTAATTCAAAGATAACTAGAAGCTGGGGTTTCCACAACAACCACGCATGGAGTTGCGGAGCGATTGGACGAAGGGGTTTAGTCGGGGTATGGGTTTGTTGATTTTTCGAATTAAAATAGAAATTAGGTTTGGTATTTTGGATTTACTTTTGCATGTATAAATAAGAGAGGTAGAAGATGATTTTGCTCACGCTGGATTAGCCAGGAGTAGTCACTTTAGGTTTAATTTGTTTCATTTGTCTTGTTTTATCATGTTTTAATTTAGTGTGTTAGGGTTTCAATGAAACCCTAACTCCATGTTGTGTTAAACTCTAATGTTCTTTGAAAGCTTAAATGTTATTAGATATGCTCAATTCTAACATCTCATCACTCTGCTCTCACTATACATGCCTTGTATGTATTGTAGTTGGACTAACATTGTAGTGAGAATGTTTCACTCATAGTTTCAATTATCAAATGCTAATTCCTTTGATTAGTTATACTTAATTAGATAACTAATGCTCTGGGTTAGTACCCTTTAGCTGATGAATTGAGTTATCTCCTGTGTGAAATCCTTTAGGTGATAGAGCTATTGATAAGATTGACACATTATCATCAACTCCGTCACATGAACAAGAAACTCAACCGAGTTGAGCACACAATAAGAGTTAGTGGTGGATTTGCGTAGACCCTAATATCCCCTCATTTTTTGCCTTAGCTTAGGTTCACACCATTTCAATTCAAATTATCGGCAAAACAAACATCTCATTGTCACTTGTTACCACTTGAAGTCAGTTTAGCATAGCCATAGATCATTGAAAGCACCCCTCGTCTCTGTGGATCGACCCGTACTTGTCGCGTCTCCGATAGACGCCGTGCACTTGCGGTATTACCGTAGGCCATAAAATACATACACATCCGAGGCCTACCAATACAGTCCCAACAACCTGTCAGAGTTATCATAAGAAAACATAATTGCTAGAATATGCG
>JAJJWW010008045.1:0-36597 GCA_023531295.1 Papaver armeniacum | reverse complement strand
ATTACTATTCGGACCCCTCATTTGGATAATGGCACCTCATTTTACTATGGGGGCACCCTCAGGACACCCTGGCGGCTACTATTAACACCCCCACTGGATAGGGGGAGGTCATCTTGAACAATTCAAAAAAAAGATTTTTTGGCGGGAAACCGCATGCATCGTCTCGGCAGATTTTAGTTCCGATTCTAGAGATGTTCCAAGGAGATTTAATCGCATATTTGTGTTGGGCTGGACTGCTAATTGACCAAACAGAAGTTGATACGAGGATTTGACCCAACCAATTGGGATGGATAATGAGAAACAAAACAGGATGACGAGTTGTTGCGGCAAGTTTTGTGTTTATTTTGGAAGTTGGCGGCGTGAAGGAAGGATATACTAATCGGGATTCGTATCTTCCGGTTGGAAGTCTTACAACTTACAAGCCGCATAAACAAGATTGAAGGAAAGAAATCCCGTAACTTTCGGTTGAAGAAAAAAAGGGATAAACAAGGGATTCGATCGAGTTTTTGGAGGGCTGTTGGCTATATATAGGATGCTGAGAGGTCAAGGACGGGATACACAAACTTTGGGAGGTTTAGAACAACACGAGAGAACAAAATCAAGAGTTTAGGAGAATTGTTTCGCCGGTGCATAACCAAGAACACGAGAAGTACAAAGGCCGATCAAGACAATCGTTTTGGTCTTAGATTCAGCTGACAAATTAACGATTATAAGTCGGGTTAAGCAAAGTCCTTTGTGACCTCTTTGTAACACCATTACACCGTTACAATTCAGCCGTGTTATTATTTTTCATCCTTTTAATCAACTTTTTGAAATTTTATAAACATGTATTTTGAGCAAGTGATTAATATGAGAGCTAAACCTCTTTGCCGAGGCGACCGGAGGAAGCTATTTTTCCAACAAATATGTGGTAATATTTATTTAATTAATTTTACGCAATTCTTTTATGATTATTTTATTGAATCGGGAAATCGAAAAAAAAGATTTTTGCTAACTCTTTGTGTTTTCACTTGATGGTGCATGCTTTTGCTTAGGGCTCTTGATGTTCCATGCTTGAGATTAACAACCAGTATTTCGAAAATCTACTATTGGCAATATTTAAGAATCAATCAACGTATTAATTGCAGATAATTATTATCTTGAATCACATAAAAATTGGAAAATAGTGGAAACCTGAGTCTCAGTGCTTTTTATAATCTTGATAATAAACTTCAATTTAGTTTTCTATTTTACTTTGAGTCTAAAACGAATCTTCACAAGTCTTCAACGAACTACTTTTCTTACCACTGTAAAAACTACATCAAGCGGTTGAATGGAAACTGCATCACATAATGCTGAATTCTAATTCAAAAACAGTTATAACTGAATTTCAATAAGGTAAAATTCCATGGTTCATTAAAATGAGACGGGTGAAGGCAGTAAGATGCATTACTTCAATCAGATTCTCATTATATCGAAATTCAATTTTCAGGCGACCTTGATGACTAAGAGAGGAGTTCTCGGATATCGGGTAGTAAGAAAAAAGTTTGGTGAAAGGTTGGGGAGACCGCCTTTACTAGCAAGTAGAAATGCTGATGTTGATTATTACATGTTTAGCTAGAAATGAATATTTCACAGTAACGTGCCTATATAGTTGGCTTGTTTTTCATTCCATATTTTCATTGTCTGGTTGATTTTCTTCTAATTTGATTTTCTAATTAATAAAACTCGCATGACTTAGCAAAAAAATAATAATCAGGTGTTGTGTTATTAATTTTCACTTATCAAATTGCCCCTTTTGTTATTTTTTAGTTATTTGTTGTTGAATGACTATTCTCACTAGAGTAATTGATTGGAAAAACATCCATAAACGAAATTGATGAACTGGAGACATCACATTTTGTACTTGTTCACGGAGGTGGTTATGCCCAAGTGAAATGAGTTTCCTTATAAAATTTTCTCAACTTTCGATTACTTGTATCGCATGATGTCAAGAACATTTTCGATGCTGTTAGTATCAAAATGGCAATAGAAAAACAATTTTTTAAAATACGAAAAAGGTCGCAACTTACACCAATAGAGGAAGAAGATAAAGGTCTTGTTTTTAACGCAATTTAGGGAAAGAGAAAAGAAAAGAGAAATAAATATAAAACGCAAGAATAAAGTAATTTTGTAGATTTTTTCAACCAATCAAGAAAGCCGGAATGTGTACCCGGTTTATAGGGGTACACAAATTTGGACTCACATTTTGCTCTCCCTATAAAAAAAATCTTACTCAAGTAATGATTTTTATCCTTCATGTTGTAGGGCTTGTAGCCCATGGATGTGCGGCCCAATATAGTGTCTAGGGTTTACTTCCTACAAGTATATATAGGACATTGTTTTATGTAACCAACTGATGCTGATGATATAGAAACTCTCTCTTGCCTCTTTGCCTTCCCTACATTTCCACTACAAAACGTTATCAGTCACGATCTCTAACTGTGTGAAAAAGAGAATAATTTTTTTTTTTAGTTATCATTGATTTCTTCTTCATCAGTTCAAGGCATTGAAACTTGAAAGGGGATATTTTGATTCGTATTTCATTTTTTTTCTACGCGTCGATTGATGATCTCCGTCGCTGTACGAGAAGAAGAAGAAGGATTTTGTTTATTATCAATTGAATGGATGTGTACATCTGTTTGTGCTGTATTTGGATTAGCAAAATCAAAAGGAAGGAAACTTTGGATCTACATCAAGAGGTCAAGACTAAGTTTTTCTTCCGTTTTTTTGGGTTGATTTTGGTTAAATCCAATATAACTATGCAGATCCCATGATCAATCAATTGATTATGATTATGTTTTATAATATATAATATTTGTATGTCTATTATTCAATAACTCTCAATGACATTTTATAATTAATATTATGATATAATATATTATGCATCTGATCTGTAATGTTTATGCGAGGGTCTATTCCTATGTCCGCCACTGTGGAGAAGAAAAGCAGATGCTATTTGCGGAGAAGAAGAGATAAGCGTGCCTGTTCCGCTCTTGTCTTGTCGGTTCGGTCAAACCAGGTTCAACTCGGTCCACTCGGTTTTGGCCGGTTCAATCCTACCCAGTCCACTCGGCCCGACCCGGTCCAGACCAGTTTTGTTCCGATTTTTTTTTTGTTCCACCAGCTGCGGCCAGTTCTATTCCGACTTTTTTGTTCCACCAGTACCTGTGGTTGTTCTTTTTTTTTTTGGGATGTGCTTGCGACCAACACTTTATTCTGTTTTTCTGTATATATCAAATGGGAACCAAAGTTTGAGGTATGTAACTATAACGTGGGTTTTATATTGAATATTTGCTAGGCTAATTTATTTGCTTTAGAACATGCCTAGTTTTGTTTATTTTTGTCTTAAGATAAGTCAACAGCATATAAACGGTCAATTTAAATTATTTTTATTGATCTAATCATTAAGAATTTTGGTCTTAATGCTATTTGTTCTCTTGAATATGTTATTGGATATAGTTGAATGGTGTATTTTGTTTAATTGGTTGTACCAACTCAATTCCAATGTACTCATTTGGGACTTAGAAGTACTTGAGCACCATTATTGGATACTTGATATTTTCCCAAAATTTTTGAATGTTCCATGGAATGTATCCACTTGCTCGAATATTAATCGCATTAATAGTTTTCAAAACATACGTTTCAAATAAAATCACATGTATTCCAATTTTTGTGGAAGAACTCACAAAAGATGATATGAGTCATAAAATTTTCATTTCTCTACTTCCATAATACTAACGAACCGGTATATATTGAAGTATGACAACAAGAGAATTATCTTTAGTAATATATATTCAACCTAAAGTAAGTGGTTGACATGTGTAGTGAAATTCTCTTGGCCTATTGAGATAAAGAAATTTCTCAAATTAAGCTAAATGTAGCAAAATTGAAAATGGAAAGAACCCCAAAGTAATGAGGGTTAGACGTAACAAACTCATATAAGCGTGTGAAAAGGGACATATATATCATGAAAAATATATATATATAATTATTTTTCTTTTTCCCCAACAAGAATGACACCAAATTATGAGTATCAATTGAACATGGGATCGGCTAAAAATGTATTCTAACTCCATCATGAATAAAAAGAGTTGGAAATGCACCTTGGTCATAGGTGTTGCTATATACAATATAATGTGTATGTGTATCATAGTAACAACCAATTTTCACGTCAACTTTAATGGTAACAAGAACTTTGCCTAGCCAATTGACTACCTTATCGAAGCAGCAGATTGCTCATTTTTATCTTCAAGATAGAACAAAGACGTCGCAAAATCTCTAAATGTACCAAGAGATAATCACACCTTGTTAAATTCCCAAGTAACCCGTGCAAATGGATATCATGTGGAACATCAAAATGATGAGAATGTAATTGATTGCATCTTTTATAGTCTCTAATTTATTTGGAAGGAAATATATTTTAGAGAAACTAATGAGTCAATCTAGTGCAAATGTAATTCACTATAGTATTTGGATTATCGAATCATATTGACTCAGACGATGAAATGTTGAAACCCGACTCATACGAAGGGCTTTGGGCATAACCATAAAGAAACTTTGGTTGTGACATGATGATTGTTTTTGAAAGAACTCATACAAATATCACTTTATTTGAGTGAACGAAAATGGGAAAAAGATTGAGAATGCAATGATGACATATCTCAATAAGTGTTTTCTAAATTACTAGATGCACAACCCCCTTCCCATTATGCTTTTAGGTAAGAAAGCACATCACTCATTTTTACAAAGTCTTGATATGCAAAACAGGATCGAGACCATCCTAAGATGAAAATGGTAAAAAATTCCATATTACAAAGAAAACAAGGTGAAATTTAGAAAAATATTCATGCGAGAATGCACGGACCATTAAAGTGACTGATGGATCGGTGAATATTTTGACATTTTGGACTAGTTATAGTTCCCAAGGAATTTGCGTTTGAAAACTCCTAGCACATATTACACAATGAAAAGTGCAAAATGACCATCCTTGTTGATGCTAGAGAATTTACATCAAAAGGACTTGATGAATATTGCATGTTTAATGGATCAATGCGAGCATCTTATACCCTATGGTCTCATGTAGAGGCCACCATCAAAATTACTGAGATGGTGCCTAAGGAATAGGTTATGCGTACCAACCTATCTTTTATTGCTTTGGGGATATGCAATATTACACGCATTTTACTTAATTTGTTTTTATAACCCAATATTAGTCAACCTTTTCTCAAGCCGGTTGGTAATCGGATTTAAGCCCCAATCTGCTTCGTTTTTACGCATTTTTGGTTGCACTATATATGTGCCATTACGAGTCCACATCGTACTATGATGGGTCATGAAAATGATTAAGTAATTTTGTTGGATATTTAATCTCAACAATTATCCGCATTTTAAAACCTTTGGCGGGAGATCTCTTGGGGTTGTCATTTTAATGAGACAATCTTCCGATGTTGGGGGAGATAAGAAAAGTATTTTCTAAGGGAACGTCAGGAATTTTCGTGGTGTGTTCCCACTGTGTCTCATATTGATTCTAGTACTCCACAAATGTAAACGTGAAGTGACAAAGAATAATCGATTTTCAGAATGTACACTGACGTCGCTAAAGTGACAAGATCACACATACAAGGTTAGAAATCCTCAGTATAGGGTACACCATAGACTAAGGTGTTGCAACTACACTTAGGGGAGTGTAGTTGAGGCCGTGGCTCCATAAAGGAAGATGGAGAGACCACCAGGTTTGATCAATGCTCACCTAGAAAGGAAGTAGGTGAGTAAGACACAACTTATTTATATCATCAGAAATCATCTCATAATATTGTCTCTGAATATGTCCATGAATCAAATGGGAGGACGCTCGAAGTTTTAAATGATTCTAGAGAACAATGAAATCCCCGACGGATTATGAGAATGCACATGAATCAATGGAAGGATCATGCGTGCACAATGATGATATAATCCATAAATAGTTGCTCCAAAAGTAGAGCACAATGAGATTGAACCATGCTTTATTTTGATTAATTTCAAATAAATAGCATATTTGGCCTACACAATCCAGGTAGAACTTAGTTCTTTGGAAAATATACGGGTATTTGGTGTGGTAGTGCTAACCAACCAAGTGTAAAGCCTATTGGACATACATAATTAATTTGTCATAAAGCTTAATGAGATGAAAGTAGTCTTAAAGTACAAAAGACTGCGCCTTGTGGCGAGAGGTTTCTCACAAAGCCCTGGAATTGTTCTCTTGTAATGAACATTATAGAGTTCCGCTACTTAGTTAGCTTGGTAATTTTCAAACGACTTGAAATGCGTGATATATGTATGTGGTTGTTACATATCTCTGAAAGAATCAAGAGATAGAAGATATTTACAAAAGTGCTTGATAGACTTTTGTTTCCCAAATCAAGTAACTCTAAACCATAGAGTGCGTTTAAAATTAGATAGAATGTTCAATTATAGATCGAAAATGGTAGGAAGTGGTATACCCGTCTAAGTGGCTATTTGATTTGGAGGGGGATAGACAAATAAGTTATTTTTGTTTAACATTCACGAGAAAGTTTGTAATTTGAATTATATCTATTTATGTGTCGATGATTAGACATGATGGGTACTCTTGATGTAATAAGAGACTTTAAAAGCTATTTAACATCCTGGAATTTTGAGATGAAAAATCTAGGGAAAGCTCAACCGAGAACTAAGATTGTGGGATATTATTCCACCAGTTTGCATATGTCTAAAGTTGTCAGGCAATTTAACAAAGACATGCATCCTTATAGCACTCCCATGATTAATCGAGGTTCAAATGTAAGTAAGTGACCAATTCGTCTAAAGGAAGATGACGAATATGTGTTGGGAGATGAAATTACCATATCTAAGTACAATAAACACATTGTTGTACTTAGTATAATAATACTTTCTGATTAAATTTTACATCTCCAGGAACTTGTTAGCTAGATATAACTCATACGCAACGTCATTGGAATGATATAGTGAATGTAATCATGTACTTAAAAGTAACCATTGACATAAATTTTTTATCCCTACAAAGAAATTAAAAGGAATGCTAATGAAAGTAATCAAAGTTGTTGATTATGAAGGAACAATAATGTCTTCTCCAATCGAAAGTAATCAGAGGGGAGATATGATAGATTATTTCCTAGGTTATTACCGATATTCGGTCTCAAAAGTACGCTGACTAAAAGAAAGCGTAGAACAACTCCCGAAAGTAATCGGGGGGATGCCGACATCGGGGGAGGATCCAGGATATGATGTCAACATATTTTTTCGAAATTGAAGCTGTTTGTACTCTTTTTCCTTTGATCGAGAATAGTTTTTCCCAAAGGGTTTTGTTTCGACAAGGTTTTTAGCGAGACAATACTAAAAACATCAAGTACGTTGAACGTTGAAGACATAAAGATCGTGTTGATATTAAAAATGTCTGAATCAAAGAATTGAAAACGCGATAGTCATTAAGCAACGTAACTAGAATCAAACAATAGGGTCTTATAAACATTCAAGTCACCAAAGTAATGTGTGATAAAATCCGTTGACTTGCATTAGACTAATGAAAATTGTCGACATCGGGGGGCATCTAATGGTGTGTTGAACTCTTTCCTTCACCGATGTTACTTTTTCCCATAAGTTTTGTTACTCGGCAAGGTTTTTAATGAGACAACAACAAACTGGGAATGTAATTTCCTAACTAAGGCTATTGTCTTTCCCATTGGATTTTTACTGTAAGAGTTGTGATGCAACCAGTCAACTTCAATGGAGCAAGTGATCATCTCGGCGGATCACCTTTACTTGCATCTCACACGTTGTACTCTTTTTCCTTCGTCAAGGTTTTATCCCACTTGGGTTTTCCTTGTCAAGGTTTTAATGAGGCAACATATTCGAGTCTAACTATATTTTACATTTGTGTAATATTGTACTCTTTTTTCTTTAGTTCGGGTTTGTCCCTTTGGGTTTCCCTGACGAAGTTTTAACGAGGCAATTAACTTAGACTCATCGATCTTTGAAGATCGTATTGCGTGTGATGAACTACATGTAAAGTACAAGATAACATGTGAAGTACTACATGTGAAGAACTGTACCAAGGTTTTGTCCCACTGGGTTTTTCCTTGTAAAAGTTTTAATGAGGCAATTGATTTTAGCACAAGTAATCAAGGAGAGAACGACATTTGAAGAACTATATTCGAAGCATTACATATGAAGTTCAACTGGACCGCACAAGGGGGGAGTGTTGTAGGGCTTGTAGCCCATGGATGTGCGGCCCAATATAGTGTCTAGGGTTTACTTCCTACAAGTATATATAGGACATTGTTTTATGTAACCAACTGATGCTGATGATATAGAAACTCTCTCTTGCCTCTTTGCCTTCCCTACATTTCCACTACAAAACTTCACAAAATCTTCCCACCATAATTTTTTCCTTCTCCCTTTTTTTCTTGCATATATATTTCTCCAATCCAATAAAATCTTAAATTAAGTTGGAAAATAAAACTTACACCTAAACAAACAAAGAAGTTGCCAAAAAATAGCCGGTTAGAGATCAATTTTTTTCCTCTAATTTTAAGGAAAAATTAAACCCAAATTGGTTTAAGGATGTCTTGTTTATGTTACCACATTTAAATCACACACGACCACCATTAGAGAAGCTTTAAGTACCAGTAGATCTTTACTTTTTGAAGCATTAGAAAATAACTGATACTGTAATTTTTTTTTTTTTTTGAAGCATTGTTACCTTTTTTTTTTCTTTCTTTTTAAGGCATACTATATGAATTATTACTAGATCTTAACCGTCCCGTGCTTAACCAGACGGATGTTTTGTCTTTAATACGATATTGTTCACATTCCTCTTCTTCATTTTTTTTTCTGAGTAATTATTTTGATATTCGAATAGCTTTTGGGTAGAAAAATAATGGGTTACACGATCTTTTATTTTTTTACTTAAGCATGTTTTCAATTTATTATCTCATGCGGAGTAATAATATTGTGCCAACATGAAAAAAAATAAAAATACGATAAATAGATATTTTCCCCATTTATTGTTCCATCACACCATAATTTTAAATTTCAAAAAGAATATTTCATCTAACAACACCATTACCTAAGCTGACAATCCAACTCCATGATTTTTATGACTACATTGGTTAAAATTTTGATAACTAAGGCTCTAAGGAGTGAAGCAAAAACCCATAATATTTCCCTACCTATAGATAAAAACTATTTATTTATTTTTGCAAATGTGAGAGTTATAAAAATGAAGAACCCTTGGCTATTGGAAGGTTTGAGATACACACATGTGACCTGAAAAAACAAACTTACAAAAGTAAATCAAAACATGTGTAAGATTCTTTCTCGATCATATTGATAACATAAAATTGAAGAAATTCGTGGATAAAATTTCACGCCAACTATGCTAAGTTGTGCATGCATGGCGTTCTCACATCTAGTGTTACTCAAGTAATTTGGGGAAATAAAGAGCATAATCATATTGATATTTGTATCTACATAAATTTAACTAACCTTAGAAGAAAAATTATTAGTTTCAAGGTAGAGCCAACACAAACTTATATCGCCTTCGATTGTGTAGAACACATCTTGAGGTTTAATCGACAGTGAGATTAAACAAATACCCCAACATTAGTCAAATAATGTCTACAAATATGGGATCGAAACAAAGTGCTAACGGGTAAAATGAGAGACTAACATCGGTATTACAAAGAAAACACCCTATACGTATCAAATTTTGTTAACCAAACATGTATTAAAATTAAAAAGTCATCAACTTAACACAAAAATATAAAGAACCAAAAAGTTAAATCAATACTTGCATAAACAAAACTTATAAGAAATTTTTTAACAACCAACTATATTTTTCACAACACAATGTTACCCGTCATGTAAAAAAATAAAAAAAATTATTTTTGATGCAAAAGAAAAAACCAATACCACTAGTGAAAAACCATCCGTAACCACTATTTCTTCCACCAAAACTAATATTACCACCTCCACCACTTAGTAACACCTTCCACCGCTTCCACCACCTACTTCTTCTTCTACAACCACCGCCAACACTAATATCTATTAATTTTTGTCAAAATTATTTATTGATGTAGATATGTATTAATATTAATTAAGGGACATTTATGATGTAAAATTAATAAATTATTTATCATGAGAAATTAATGAGACACCAATTAATAAAATACTTACACTAATTAATATTTAAGTTGAACAAACCATGACCATAGATCTTTTTTTATGTTGATTGATTTAATCGTTATTGTGTTATATGCATATACTATACTAATAAGGTATTAGTTTTGATTGATTATTACTTAATGGTGTGGTCATAGTTAGTACAATTTTAGAAATAAATATTATAATTAATTAAGAAAATATTTATAATTAAAAAATGATTAGTCATTTATTATGAGCAATTAGTGAAACACTAATTAATAAAACACTTTATAATGAATAGATTATTTATTATGTGCAATTAGTGAAACACTAATTAATAAAGAAATTATGGTATTTAAGTTGAACAAACCACCAATGTTGATTTATATTTTCTATCAATTCCAACCAAGGTGGAACACCTTGGTTAGAGCCACTCTTATGACACAATAGAATCATGAGTTCGAACACTCCAAGATTATAATTTTTGAAATTCCATATCTTGACTTCAGTATTCATTTTTTTTTCATTCATAATATTGGAATTAATTCCACGTGTGCGAGTTATAGGGGTGGTCAGGAGAACCACAACCCTTGATTTATCTTTCCCACAGACAAATCCTGACCACCACTCAGACAGGCAAACTTAGCCTAGCTTTGTTTTGTATTTTAGATTAGATATGAATCATCCATAAACTTAAAAGGGAAAAATTACTATATGAATCGATAAACTTAAAATCCTTTTATTCATTTATTTTTAATATATCAAATATTCTCTTTCCTTATTTCCCTAAAAATGTAATTAATCATCTTTCCTAATCAAGGGAAAACATGCGTTAGACTCAAACAATTATAAGCTTGGCACAGGCGGACTCACACGATCTGTTTTCTCTTTCTTTTCTTCCAAGTCAAACAGACCGACACATTCTCTCATTCCACCATAAATACAACCATGCATATGTCTTTCTTACACACAAATTCATCTTCTTTCTTCTTCCTTGCAAATCAAAACCCCTAATTCTCATTAATGGATTTCAAAGTTGGTTCTCTTGATGCACCCAAACCCGCTAATGGAGACGTGGGTTCTTTAGCTGCAAATCAAGTATCAACCCTTAAGACTTCGGCATCATCAACCCAGTTATGTTCAGCTGAAGCAACATTAGGAAGACATTTAGCAAGACGTTTAGTACAAGTTGGTGTGAGTGATGTATTTGCAGTGCCTGGTGATTTTAATCTAACGTTACTTGATGATCTTATTGCCGAACCTGGGTTGAAACTAGTTGGTTGTTGTAATGAACTGAATGCTGGTTATGCTGCTGATGGTTATGCGAGATCTCGTGGTGTTGCTGCTTGTGCTGTTACTTTTACTGTTGGTGGTTTAAGTATTTTAAATGCTATTGCTGGTGCTTACAGTGAGAATTTACCAATCATCTGTATTGTTGGTGGTCCTAATTCTAATGATTATGGGACTAATCGCATCTTGCATCATACTATTGGGTTGCCGGATTTTAGCCAGGAGCTTCGTTGTTTCCAGACCATCACTTGTTATCAGGTATGAATTTTTTCTTTGGTTTTTGCTTTGTGTTAGTGAGATTTTGGTGATGATTTTATTTCTGGGTTTTTTCTGATGATGTAGGCAATTGTTAATAACTTGGAAGATGCACACGAACAAATCGATACTGCGATTTCAACAGCTTTGAAGGAAAGCAAGCCTGTTTATATCAGTGTCAGTTGCAATTTGTCTGCCATACCACATCCCACGTTTAGTCGAGAGCCTGTTCCATTCTGCTTAGCACCCAAGTAGGAATCTCTAACTTTCTGGTGTTTTTCAATTTTGGGGTGTTGCTTTTCTAGGTGTTTATGTTTTGTGTATATTGTGGAGTTGCAGGTTGAGTAATAGTTTAGGTCTGGAAGCAGCAGTGGATGCTGCAGCTGAGTTCTTGAATAAGGCAGTAAAGCCAGTGATGGTGGCAGGGCCAAAACTAAGGGTTGCGAAGGCTTGCACTGCGTTTCTTGAATTGGCTGATGCTTGTGGTTATCCAGTTGCGGTGATGCCATCAGCGAAAGGACTAATGAAGGAGACTCATCCACATTTCATTGGGACTTACTGGGGTGCAGTAAGCACAGCTTTCTGCGCTGAAATCGTCGAATCAGCTGATGCTTACATATTTGCAGGACCAATCTTTAATGACTACAGCTCTGTTGGGTACTCACTACTTCTAAAGAAGGAGAAAGCGATTATCGTTCATCCTGACCGTGTTGTGATTGCTAATGGACCTGCATTTGGATGTGTTCTGATGAAGGATTTCTTACCAGCATTGGCTAAGAAACTTGAGCGAAACACAACCGCTTATGAGAATTATCACAGGATTTATGTCCCAGAAGGGCTTCCTCTTCAGTGTGACCCAAAAGAGCCATTGAGGGTTAATATATTGTTCAAACACATTCAAAAGATGCTATCAGGTGACAGTGCTGTGATTGCCGAGACGGGTGATTCCTGGTTTAACTGCCAGAAACTGAAATTACCCGAAGGGTGCGGGTGAGAAATTTGCATCAACATCATATTCTTGTTATCTACTCTTGTTTGTTTTAGCATTTCTAGAATTTACATAAGAATATATATTTAAGTAAGTGTTGTCATTGCAGGTACGAATTCCAAATGCAGTATGGGTCTATTGGTTGGTCCGTTGGTGCAACACTTGGATATGCTCAGGCTGCAAAAGATAAGCGAGTGATTGCTTGTATTGGTGATGGAAGCTTCCAGGTAACTGCACAAGATATATCAACAATGTTGAGGTGTGAGCAGAACCCCATCATTTTCCTGATAAATAATGGTGGATACACCATCGAAGTTGAGATCCATGATGGACCTTACAATGTGATCAAGAACTGGAATTACACTGCCTTGGTTGATGCTATTCATAATGGTGATGGAAAATGCTGGACCACCAAGGTATATTGGGATATCAGCTTTATAATTGGCTAATGTTGAGATTGAAAATGTACGGCTGTTGTAAGGGTATAAACTTTTTAAATTTTATGCCTGTTTGATGACTATAGGTTCAATGTGAGGAAGAGCTGGTGAAAGCGATTGAGACTGCGACTGAAGTTAAGAAGGATTGCTTGTGTTTCATTGAGATTGTAGTTCACAAGGATGATACAAGCAAAGAGTTGCTGGAATGGGGTTCAAGGGTTTCCTCTGCAAACAGTCGTCCACCAAATCCTCAGTAAACACGTCCGGAGCCTAAAGCTGATGCCATTAAGAAGTCAAGTTTTATGAACAACCGAGTCTAGAAAAATAAGTTCCATTACGGTATTATTACTACGTCTAATTTAAGTTAAGGTGATCAATTTTTAATAGGGTATTATATGTCTGTTTTGATCTCTCAGTTAAGAATTGCTCGATCGATTTCATAGTATTGTTTTGTGGAGAGATCCATTATTCGTTTAATAAAATATTAATAGTATTTGGATATTTAGTATGCGTGTTCTTGTTACTTTCGATTTTCTCCAGCAACAATTTTATTTGTACATATTTCGAGACTGAAATGGTGAAATCATTCTAAGTTACAAGACAACTGATCTCAGTGGAACAGTACGTTGCCAGTCTTGAAAAACATCCTGTAGTAAGAGATGCAGGGTCTCTAGGGCTCAGAGATATGGTCAAGAACCTCAAAGAGTGCTGGTCCGTTGTGCTAGGAAAATTCTATTAGCCCGAGTAAAACCGAAATTTGATGTTAGCAGAGAATATAGCAGTCTGGATTGGTTGTGTACCTTCATCGACAATGGGCGGTGATGATAACTCATTGCTGTACACATGCAGACTCTTAGCTCTTAGCTCTTGTTCATGCAATTGAATTACTCTAGTCAATCGTAAGAAAATACCACTCTATTTTATAGTTAATATATATAATGCAAGGATTGAAGTTAATTTCAAACGACCCAAAGACGCGCTATACAAAACCAAACCAAACACAGAAACTGTGAGATGGAAAGAACTGTAGATATAAGAAGACTAAGAGGATTTATTAATCTTCCTTTTCAGAGTATTTGCAGATCCCCTCATTACACCGATCAAAAATTTAACCAAATGCAATCTTTCCTACCTAACTAGCACCTTGGTACTTCCAGTCGCAGTCTTTTTCTCCACATAAGTACCAGATCTAAGTGATACTAAGCTGTCCACATAACTAAATCGACGTATGCTTGTCTTATATATCCTGCTTTTAGTAGTACTATCGGGCATGTTCACACTTCTAACTCTTCCAGTTTTCGTATCATACAAAAGCAAACCCTCGGAGGTATCTAATAGAATTTCAAAATTTTCAAAAGACCAAATCGGTTTACAAAATGAGTATCTAGAGCTTGATAGTGGAATATTCCAAGCTCCATATTCAAATGTAAACTGCTTAATCCAAGAATCTTGCACTCCATATTCCTGCATCACCCAAACATCGATCCAATCAAATCTCACAGCAGATAAACAAAGACAGTCTCCCAAACCAGCCACATCTTTATACAGATCGTCATCGCGCAATTCTGTTGGAGGTGCAGTAATTCCATCAGGAAAAGGAAAATGGATAGATCTCTCACTGCTAACATCAAAAGCAACTATAACTTCAGAGGAGCCTTCTTGCCCAGTGGTCACACAGCCTAACCAGTGAAGCGCTCCGTTGAGAAGGACACCAGGATATCTTCTTTCACGAGAAAACTTGTAATGTTTTACACTTCCAACGCTTCTCCAAGAATTCGACCCTAATGCATAAACTTGCCCATCAAAACGACCAAAATATTTTCCAATTCTCACCAAAAATTTTACACTCGCAATGCGAGTTCAAAAACGAATTCGCAGCATCACAACCATTGGATGTTGCAGATATGACATCACAGCCGTTGGATGTTGCAGATATGACATAAGTTCATAATTGTGGTTAAGTCATGATGTCATATCTGCAACATCCAATGGTTGTCATGACGGCCTTATAATCGTCGATCATGTTATCATAACCAAATCCATATCTAAAGTTATATATACCCATCATACTCAACCATAAAATCACATCCAGACTCAATTTTCTTATATTCACCTGTCGTCGGATTCCATATAAAAATACTATTATCATCATCTATACCAATTGTACCACAAGCAATACCTAAGCAAATCAAGCCATTACAAGAACCTAACATTTCAAGTACTTTAATATCCTTATACCGGAACGGAAATTCCATAAGAACAGCTCCATTACATTTGAACAATGATGGTATTAACTCTAATGACAACGATAATGATAATGGTGATGCTGATATTGAAGCATAATCTATTGAGTAAATTGTAGGGTTAATATCTGAACAGTACTTGGAATGACTGATCATGAGTCTGTGATTCTTGTTGGTATGAACTTTATGATTAAGACGAGTGTTAACAAAACTAGGGTTACAAAGAAGAGAACACCATAGCTTACATACGCACCTACAAATTCCAATGGACTTCAAAGGTAATCTTAGATGAATATCTACCTGAATCTCTTCCGGAAGAAGAGTTGCCGTTGCCATGGCTGGTCATACGTCTCGTCTTGTACGAAAGTTGGATTTCTGATGATTATCTTCTTCTTGTAGGGAATTGGGAGATTTGGGGAATTAGGATTTCAAGAAGAAAGAATTCGGTTTCTGTTACGCACTTACGCTCACGTGAACAAAAATTTATCACGACCTCAAAAATTTATCATGCCTCATGGACCATATATGGGCGTTGCTGCTAAGATGTGGATGGGCCCCATCCTCTGAATTGGCCCCTATCCATTGAAGAGACTAGATTTAACACATATTTCACTTTATATGTATATATATTTTTAATAAGAAAGTGGATTTTATTAATAAGAATTTAAATTGAAACATTATTCAGGTCACTTAGGATCAGAGTATTGATCCAAGTTGGCAAATTTAAACTCTACAGAGCTTATTTGAGATTTTGCATACTTTGCTAGATCATTAGCAATGCTATTTGCATCTCTTTTAACATAACTACATTCCCAATGATCAAAATCAGCTGAAATAAAAAGAATGTCTTGTATAACATTATTGGTTGTCCACTTTACTGAGGTTTTGGAACCTTGGATGGCATTCACCACATTAACTCAAGACTATTAAGACTCAGCCGATATATCTTAGAAAATATAACAATCAAACCAAATAATACAACCTTTGTTTAGTTATAAACCAAAACAGTATAATTTCCTTCGCTATACATGATCATCATTCTGTTGTACTGTACATGAAGATAATTTGTCTTGTGTTTAAATAAGGCTAATTCAGCTTGAAGCACGAGTGCGTAGTTGCACCACTAGACCAACACTATCGAATTTTCCCTTTAGATATCCTTTTCACTCTTTTTCCTTTCAGGACGCCTTCAATTACAAAGCAAAAAAAAAAAAAAAAATCGGAAGAAAAAGAAAAAACAATTGGATAACCCCAAGCGAAGTGCTTAATGAATAAAAATTGGGTCTGGAAAGAAAAAAACGAACAATATATAAACAACCGTATACAAGTAAAGGGAATCATTTAAAAGAAAAATATAAAAATAATTCGGTCAAATGAAATTTTTGATAATCAGTCCAGGTCTAAACCCTTAATTTCCCAAGAATTTGGTACCAACTAAGGGTTTACTCAAAATGTAAATGACAAAAAGTACAACTTCTTTAATTTGTAGTAGCACTAGCCCTTAACCCGTGCCGTAACGGCACGGGCCATAATGTTGGTTCATTTTTAATATATCGTATAATGTCCCAAATACTTATCGAATAATTTGTGTCCTTATGATTTAATATGGGTTTGTCATAAAAATAGTTGGGATTTTCCTCTCTTTTTTCTCTTGTTTTTTTCCTTTAATATTTTACCGCCGGAGATTTGCTCAAACGAAAGAAATATAATCTTAACTTCAAGACACTTTTTATTTAGGTTCATCGCTTATAATGAGATAATGCTGTACATGAACATGGAAGTTTAAATATTTTTTTTGGAATATGTCTTCAGCAGCACTCATCTCAGTGAAATCAACTAATCAATACCGTCCATAAAAGTCTTCCCATGCTCATATTTCGCTCCAGTTGACTCATCTATCATGGTCATGTTGTCGATCCTCCAAATAGGCAGAGAATATTATTTTTGCATCGAACGGATGATATAAACTCTCCAATGTGACATGAGTTTCCTGTAATTTTTCAACACCCATTAGATGACAATGTTTAAAATGTGTACCCATTACCTTTTCGAAGGTATTGTATATATGAGAACTTCTGCCATTAAATCTTCAACAAAGTATTGTGCCCAACAGTTCGTCTTAACGAAGGCTTTGGTAACTTCAAAAGTCTTGGACATTTTGTCACTTTTATATGTTCCTACCTTCACTTGGAATACAATATGGCGACACATTACCTCATTAAGAAACTTGATCCTATTTCAAATTAATAGTTGTCAATAGATCCTTTACCAAAAGTTGACATCTTCTACGTTGAATATTTATACAAAAAAAATTATGGTATTGTGGATCGTTGCTTTCTAATATTGTAGTTTTCAAAATTGGCCTCTTCAAGTCTCACGGCTTTATAAGTTTATATATTATGTTTGTTTTAACATTTTAGTTAGCCATATTATGTTTGTTACTAACTTTAAACTTGATGTCATCTTCTAAAGTGAACTTTATGTGATTTCAGAATCAAAATAGTTATACCTCTTTCATTCGTATCAAGTAATCCGTTGTATATCCCAACAATTCTTCTACAACAATTCCTTTCTTTTGTCGTTTCGGACCATCGAAGTAGCCATTATTGTCAAACGCAATCATCTAATTTTTTGTTGATGTTATGTATTTGCAATGTTCATTTTTCTTAAATAAATAGATTGTGGAAAAATTAAAAAAAAAAGAACATAAGTATTACATCGGGTCTAAATTTACTATATCCAAAATACTCCCGAATCTTCGCTTCTAGTGCCTTGTTTCCTCAAATTCCTCGTTGCATTCTAGACAAGACATGCAATACCAATCATTTGCGAAGTGAGCTATTTGCGCAAGTGTGGTCAATGTATCCCTTACTGTAATAATAATAACAACACATCAATTTTTTTCAAGGCGTCCGATTGTAAATGGTATGAATCTAATAGATTTGAATTGTACCTCAATCTTAGATATCACCTTCATCTCACATAACATATCAATTGAGGAAGTACAAATCTTGACCACTCTTTACATAGGCGAGTTAGCCAAACTATGTTTTGCAATTGTCTTACGTGGAAATTATTATTAATTCAGTATTTTAGTCGGCCTATCAAGGCGATCTAATTAGTCCTATAGAAAGTTAATCTTAAGTTTTTGACCTTATTTCTTGACCAAATTATTGAAGTATTCTCAGTCATGTTCTCTTTGTGTGATCTACCCATACAGATCTACTATACCTTCTAACCCGATGAATGAAACCTATACATATTGATCCATAATTTGATATCGTTGATTTGTAACCAAGAGGTCGCATGATTTGAGAATGTAAAATATAAAAAATATTCTATAAACATCGGAGTTGAAATTTAGATTTATGATTTAGAGTTTTTAATGATGATTTTGATGAACAAACATAATTTTCAAACAAATATTTTAGAATGCAAATACGGTTGCTAGGTCAATAAGGTTTTATATCGGAATTGAGTGAAAGTTGTTTTCTTTGTAGGTAGTTGTCGTGAAACAACTCGAAATTGATGGTCTTTCAGGAAAAGAATGTAATAGTACTTGAGAGAGTGATAATGTTCTCTTACGCGGGTACACCAATTGCGTTTATATAATACGGATACAGTTTCGGTGATCAACAATCATGATCATATTGTCTTATACATTAGGTATCATCCTCGAAATATTTGATTTTTGTCCTTATCAATCGTGCTAAAAATAACCAATTACATCTTTCACAATATAATGTTGCATGTTTTGTGAAGATTTTTTTTACTCGGTCAATAAAACTCACTAAAAAGCAAAAACTATTATTATCCACTACTATTACCAACACCCACCACCATAAAAACCATCCACCGCCACTATTTCTTCCACCAATAGTAATGTTACCACCTTCACCATTCACAAACACCCGCACCGTTTATACTAACCCTACTTCCACCACCACCATTAGAATTAATATAGTTTTTAGTAAAATTATTTATTAATAAAATTATGTATTTATGTTACATTATTAAGATGACGCAATTGGGGGATATATGAATTAATTGGGGGATATGAATTACTTCCCCCAACCTATGGTGTGTGCTAAGGGGTGACTTTTGGGGGCGAAAATAGTAAAACACCCTTCCCTCAAAATAAAAATCAAAAAACAAAATCATATCCCCCATTTCCATCTCCACTTCTTATTAATCTTTTTAGGGTTAAAACTTTGAAACCCAAATGTTCCCCATTCTCTTTCAAATTCTTAATTTTCCCCATTTCCTTTCAAATTCTCTTCTCCTTCTCTGCCGGAAGTGATGAAGAACATGTCGGAAATGATAAAGAACATGCCGGCAATGATAAAGACCACGCCGGAAGTGATGAAGACCATGTCGGAAGTGATGAAGAACATGTCGGAAATGATGAAGGTCATGGGAAGTGATGAAGACCATGCGGAATTGATGTAATTCAATGCTTAGGAACTAAATTCCGGCATGCTCGATATTAATCTATTAATGCCCCGGTAGTCAAGTGAAAAAAAAAAAATCAATTTTACGAATACTTTTCATCATTTGCGGCATAGAAATTTAGGATGAAGACCACACCGGAAGTGAGTTCTGGCATGGTTATTTAGGATGAAGACCACACGGGAAGTCTTTGAAGAACATGTCGGAAATGATGAAGACCACCAGGAAGTGATGAAATTCAATGCTCTTAAATGCGGCATGCTCGATATAAATCTATCAATGCTGCAGGTAGTTAAGTGAAAAAAAATCAATTTTACGGATACTTTTCATCATGTTCCGCATAGAAATTTAAGCAAAAACCATGCGGGAGTAGTTTGGCATGCTCGAAAATCGACTAAGCGTCTTAGGAGTAGGCGGGTTAAAACCGAAAAAAATAGGTTTTGAAGATCAAAGCCCCCCAACCCCCCTAGGTTAGTGGCAAACAATTTATGAAAATTTCCGAAAATACCTAAGTGGTTTTTTGGTTGAATACTATACCGGCACCAAGCTTTTTAAATTTACAACAATGGTGGATTCAAAGAAAAAAAAATCAAATTTTCAACCTCTTAGCAACAATTCTCTCATCACAATCATCTTCCATTTTGAAAAAAAAATTCCACTCAATTTTTTTTTCTCTCCTTCTACTCCTCACTCACACAAATTAAAATAAAAACAAACACTAATCTATCCCCCAAATACTTAAGATTTTTACTAATTATTATTAATTACTAATCCTGATTAATGAGGGCTAGATTAGGAATTAAAAAAATACTAAGATAAGGGGTGACCCCGATTTGATATTTGGATCCAATTTTTGTCTTTTTCCTCTATCCCCCAATTAGTTTTGATATCCCCCAATTAATTCTTCATTATTAAAGGGAAATTTATAATAGAAATATAATTAATCATTGTGAACAATCAATGAGACACTAATTAATAAAACATTTAAAAGTGGTTAAGTTGAACAAACCCAGTGGTAAATTTATCTTTGCCAAGGACAAATCGACCACTCTTTACATAGGCGAGATCGATAATAAATAATTTCATATGTTCAGATCTTGATTAGGTAATGGATTCGTTTAGTTATTACATAACATGACAATTGATTGCACCAATTTTTTAAAATGGACATGTGTTTTATCGAGTTTATTTTAACATTAGAATGATCAACCACGTTTTGCACTTTATAATATAACGTTACATATTTTGTGGCGTTATGAAATTAGCATAATATGTTTTTGTTCACCAATACTCGCCACCACCATAAAACCATATGAATCCATTTTTTTTATCCACCACCACCTAGCGGGCGAGAAAGGGTTGACTAACCTGGCTCTAACCCCTTAAATTTTAATAACTACATAATTTTTTTAGTTTATTTATAAATAGTACTTTGTCCATATATATTTATGGTTTAATCCACCAAAGTTACATGTTTCTTTAAAAAAAAAAAGTAGGCCTCCTAAATGTCAATTTTTGACTCCACCACTGCCACCATCACTGCCACCTACCCCATGTAGGTTGTTGGGCCCTAATTCTAATTTTCAATCACAAATGCCATGTATGAGGTTTAGATTGAACAAAATTTCGTCAATTGATTAGTTTCATTATTTTTTTCCGTGTATATATTCGTTTTTGTATTACAATCAATTTTATTTTAACATTAAAAAATCATGATTTATACGATATACTACTAAAGATAACAGGGGTACCATTTGGGTGATCCAACTACGATCATGAAAATATTATCTTGTATGATATCATCCCTGAAATATATGGTACCTTCATTTATCAAAACTGTTAAAAAGAACCAACCACATCTTCCACACTACGATGTTATCGATGTTGTAACGACAACATGAAATTAATAATGTCCATCACTACTCACCAGCACTCACCGTCACTACTTCTTCCACCACAAACCAGGAGCGGAGCCAGGATTTTGAGCAAAGAGGGAGAAAAAATTCTTGGCAAGTTGGATACATGTGAAAAATAGACTTTGTATCCCATTTTACGATAAAAGAACAAAAATAAGTATAATTGTGCTTGGCTCAGCCCTTAACCACCACTAATCTTTCGACCTCCACCTCTTCTACTACTCATTTTTAGCCAAAAATGTCTATTGATATTATTTATCAAAATTACTTATTAATAGAAATAAATATTATAATTAATTAAGAAAACATTTATAATTAAAAAATGATTAGTCATTTATTATGAGCAATTAGTGAAACACTAACTAAAGAACACTTTATAATGAATAGATTATTTATTATGTGCAATTAGTGAAACACTAATTAATAAAACAATTATGATGTTTAAGTTAAACAAACCACCACGGTTGATTTATCTTTTCTATTAATTCCAACTAAGGTGGAACACTTGGTTAGAGGCCACTCTTATAACACAATAGGTCATGAGTTCGAACCTCCCGTTATAATTTTTGAAAATCCATATCTTGACTTGAGTATTCATTTTCATTTATAATATTGGAATTAACGCCACACATGCGAGTTGTAGGGTGTGGCACGAGCACCGACCCTTGATTTATCCTTGTCTGGACAAATCCACACCACCACTAACAAAGGCAAACTTATCCTAGCTTTGTTTTGTACTAATGATAGCTAGAGAGTGTGAAGTACCTTTACAAATATGTGTGTACATGGGTCTGTCGGTCCTATGTTTCTTTTTAGTTAGGTCTATCCATCGGTAAAAAGATTACATATCCATCTTCCCAACTACCAACTGTTACTTGATATCTCCCCTCCTTTAAAACATTAAGTCATATGAACTCCCACGTCGCACGGTGAGTGTGACAGCCCTCTCAAATTAAATTAGATAAAAGCTTTCACACAGAGCAATTCTGGAGAGGACAAGTGGCGAAACTCTATTGGTTGAGACATAAAAAACTGGATTACACTCTGTTTACACCCTATATTTAACTGACCGTTTATAACGCCGTTAGCAAAAATGTGGGTATACAAAACTTATATCAGTATTTACACCTAATTAATAACTTACACTTGGTTTACACCAAAAACTTAACTGGACGTTAAGTAGGTAGACAACACTTTTGTGAAAACTAACGCTGTCTTCTCTGTTTTCTTACGGAAAGGGGAAAAAAAAATACTTCTGTGAAAACTAACCCTATCGCGTGCCTCTTCGTCTCTGTGTTTTCTTCTGCAACAGAAACCACTCATTCATCTCTGCCTCTGAATGAAAACTAAAAGAGCTGGAGAAGAAAATTATTCATCACCTCTGAATCAACTCGATCAATCCATAATCAGTGCCCACACTAACCCAACCTTTCCAATGGATGATTTCTGTTATAGATGGTCCTGTTCAAGTTGGGGATCGAATGCATGAGCAATTTAGGGGGGGTGATTCTTCATTAAATTGAGGAAGGGAATCTGAAAGGTTGATTGCGCAAAATCCAATTGGGAAATGCTGCTATTTCTTCAAAGGTTTCTTTGGTTTAAACCCTAAATCCAATTTGATTCCAAACCCTAATCTCAATTTGAAATCTGTTCAAATTAGGGTCTGATATTCGCATTGGGATAATAAGATCTGTTATTTTCAAATATACATCTAAATCCTTTGCAGCTGATAATGGTTGCCTCTTTTACTTTTCCTTGAATGTTTAGGTTAACAAAATCGAAGTTCAATATGCCAGTTGCAAAATAACCTGACCTTTCATGGTTTTGCTCTGGAATCATATGCAAGAATTCGTTAAAATTCCCGAAATGATAATTCCATAACACATATATTACTCTATAATGGATGAAGCTGATGTTGCTACAAGAAATATGAGTTGCAGCTGGAAGTGGTGTTGGTGTTGTGTGCAAGTGAGGTTTGTTTAAGGTTGTTGGCTGGGGAATCGCGGAATGGATGAGCTGAGAGTTAAAGTTGAAAGTACTGCAGGTTGAGTTAGATTGTCAGGTTCTAGAAGTTACAGACAATGGGTATGAATGAAGAATATTGTGCTGGTGGATGGTTGTAGGTGGAATAAAAAATGGAAGTTGCAATGGTTGAGAAACTGGTTGAAGGGAGACAAAAATGGAGAGTGGATTTAGAAGATTCAGGTTGGGTGGAATTCATATTGCGGATGGGAGGTTGTGTTGCAGGTGAACATCAGTTGTGTGTATGAAGCCAAAATTTTCATTAGATGTTTGTGTTTGCTAGAAAAGTGTTATTGCCAAATTTGCAGGTAAGTTGGCTACGAGTCTATTCGATATCAATCTTTCAAGAACTATTTTCGATTTAATCTTCAAATGTTTGATTGTTTAGTTACCCAATCTATTTGATGCACAACATATTTTTTTAGATTGTCAGGTTTGTAGAAACATATCTCTTTGTGTTTACCATGTGTTTTATTTTTCGGACTGTTATATTAAACAAAACAGAACAGAACAATTATGGTTATAATGGCCATTTATAATCATAGCCATTAACCAACTTATAATCCTTCGCAAACACTAATAGTACTTCTTAATTATATAGGGTAACGTGAACGTTATTAATAATTATTTCATCGCTATAAAAGTATATCCATTAATCCATGTTGATTCCATTGATTATTTGTCGAAGAGTTTAGTTTTGAAGAGAATGTGAACACGAAAGAAGAAGATGTTGATTCCATTGATTGTGGCTGATTTAAGGGGTGTAGTCGAATTCGGGTAAGGTTAGGTGATGCAATTCGGTTAAGTTTAGTTTTAAAAGTAACACCAATGCGAGATGGGAGCAGGTCTTCTACAGCCTCACTTAAAGTTCACTCATTCTTAAAGTCAAGTCAAAAGCTATATGCATTTCGGGTCTCAGAATTCAAGGTACAATCACCAAGCTCCATTTTTGACTTGACTTTATTGGTAACCCGAGATGCCTGTTTCAATGCAGCAATCTTCTTCTTAAGCATAGGTGTATTCAAGTTTCAGGTGAAAGAATCAAATGGGGATTATTGAAGATACCATGTGACTCTTCCCAGATTACAGAGGCATATGGGAACCAACATCCGGTGTAATTTCGGACAATCACTTCCAGGCGCCTGGATTTGGGATAGGAGTGTGGCACCCGAAAGATTACTTACATTGGTCGGAGGCATATTTTACTGCTACATGGGAAGAATTATTTATATTAATGGGGGGTGGAGATATGGCATCTGAGCACACTTTCCTTTTGACAAAATATGAAAGGTTGAGGATTCGTAATTTCGTATATATCATGATATATTAGTTGCAGATACGTGGTTAATCAAAATGTATAGCTCGAATAAGACTTATAGGATGACAAAGCGACTTTTGGACTGATAAATGGAGATCCTAGAAGTTAAAATCCATCTTAAAAGACAACAGATTTAAGGAAGACCGAAATGATAGGGTATGTTGTCTGCAGGACAATGAAGATAACCCTTCAGTTTACAGTTACTATGATGTCATGGGATTTTTTTTAAGACGGTGTCATGGGAGTTACATAACTTTAGATATTTGGCAGACTAAGGTCTTTTTTTTGTGAGCTTATACTACTTTAACCAGGGAATTGTCCATATACTATATTTTTTCCTGTAAATGCCTTCATGTTGCTACTCGGTATTCATGAACCCATTCTGCGATTGATTAATGACAACTGTGTATCAAGTATGGCAAGCTGAATTCAAATACATACATGCATATGCTAATTATTGGAAATTATTGAACCTTAGCGGATTTTAGATCATAAAATATTTCAATGCTTAGGGATCGACTATTAAGATAAATCTGACATAATAGATGTTTTTTGTTTCGATAATTTTTTTCTTCTTTTTTTAATGAAAAAATCAATGCTATGAAGTTACTATAGAGAAGCTTGATGCTTCTCCGATGGTATATCATTTGAGGATAAATAAATTTGCTGGAGTAATTTGGACAATACAGATATAGATAAGGTGCTACTGTTTCTTTACAGATGAAAAAATTCCAAGCAACGAGGCGAAGCCGAGCCATACCAAATGTAACATGTATTACGATGGGGCGAGGCAAAGCCCCATGACACCAAATCAAAAATGCATGATGAGGGAGGCGAAGCGAAGCCACATCATACCAAATAAAAAATATGGTTAAAAGAAAAAGATACATGATGCATAGCACGGGTAATAAAAAATCCGCACGGTGCAAAGCGGTTTTCGAATCCGCTCGGTGTGTAGCACGCGCAAAAAATCTAGTTTATCCTGATGAAAGGATTTCAATACAAACTTTGCCAGAGTTCCTTATGAAAAGTGGCGGAGCCAAAACTTTGTTGTTGGGAGGACAAATACTAACGGTGCCGAACTACAACGTTGTATACTATGGCGGTCGAAGGCCGCCCTAAATTTTGTAGCGTTTTTTTTTTCTTCAAGTTTTTGCTATATAACGTACATACGAGATGCTACAAAATGCTTTGAGTTGTGGTAATTTGTCAAATTCCGGGGGGACAATTATGCAAAATCCATAATATCCAAGCCTATTTTGGCAACTTCTCAAATTTCGGGAGGACAGTTGTCCTCCCCAATAAGCTCCGCCACTGCTTATGAATAATGGTCGCGATCCTAGAATGAGGGATGTTAATCGTGAATTTCTAGAATCCTACCATTGGGATAAAAGAAAAATAGAGTGGTGTAGGATCGAGCAAGAGAGAGGAGAGCACAACGCGGAAGAAAATAAAAGAATACATTGATAATTAAATTCGGTATATAATTCTTAGGGCTCAACAGCCTACTTATAGTCTCACAAACTTGACAATCACTCAAACGACTTTCCTAACAAATATCAAACTCTAAACAAAGACACTTTCCTAATATAAACCAAACTCTAAATAGAACTCTTCTAGAACTCTCTAGAACCAAAACACCTTGCCTCACAAGTTTACTCCAACTTCCAAATATCGTATAGTGTGTCAACAACGTATGTTGATCCACAACTCAAATCACCATATCTTAGTTTAACTTCCAACATCCTACCTTAAACCAAGATATCATTTAATGAGAATTCTGTAACCCTCTTCTACTCAGCTTCTTCCATTGATCGGCGTCAGCACATCCTTGTCTTTTCTAATTTTCTATTCCTCTTCTTCCATTGATAAACTTTAACACGTTCTTCTCTTTTCTCATCTTCAAAGATACCACCAACAAACCCTAACTCCTTGATACTCAATTATAGCTTATCCCAATTTCATGATCCCACTGGAATTCCGTCAATCAATTCAAAAACCACAACACCAACGGCAACTCAGCTAACAAATCAATCTTCTTCTTTTTATTAGCAATCATCAAATACTCACTATTATCATACCATAACAACCATCACAAACTTCTTTTCACGTTCTTCTTTATAGCAGCGGAACACCATCCTTAACTCGACCAAACACAAATTCCACACTGGAATTGCTTCACTTTTCTTCTCAAATCCCCACACTGTAATTTCTTCACTTCTCACGATCACACCCTTGTGACGTCTCTTCTCTTCACTCTCTCATCACCTCCTCATGATTACTTATATTTCTTGACAATCTTATTGTTGTTTCTTTTCTTTTCTTCTTGTTTCAGTCACGCTATTTAAAGCCTCAACTTTTACACTTCTTTACTCTTCAAGATTCTCTCACAATCTTTTTCTTGTTACGCTTCTGCCACAAGCAATAACTATCACAAAGTCTGCCACACTTTGTAGGATTTCAAAGTTTCTGCCACAAACTCTTCAACCATACTTCACTTATTCCAACATGTTTGAGCTTAAACTCCAACATGCTACCATCCTCCCTTTATCTCAAACATAACTATCCTACATTCCTTGTCATTCTAAGTCTCTGAATCCGAACTCAACACCATCAAACTGTACCAGTCCTTCTCTCGACTGCAATACCAACTTTGATTTTTTTTTTCTTTTTGATTTCGAATCCATGACCCAACCCTTCGAAACAACCACCACCCAAAGCTTCTTCACCTCTGCCACATCAATCCCATCAATAACCACTTTAACACCGTCTTTATAAATCAAACTTTCCTTGGTGATGTATCGATAATTCTCACTTTGCCATAATTGGCGGTAACAACAAACTTGCTATCATCATATCTTCTCTGAGGTTCTCATCAACCTCTTACTAGATTTCTTCCTCATGTACCGACAACGTCACAACGTCTTCTTGTTAGCACAGCAAGTTCCAGCTTATTTAAACACGACCAATCCCTTTTTTTTTATTTTTTTTACAGAACCAACTTCAAACGTTTCTCTCCCAGATTATTGTTGGATTCTTTTCACACTGTTCTCCACTTTTTTTTTTTTTTTTAGTAAATTCTAAGATTCTCCCTGACTTCCATAAATCATCACCGGAACAAAAGATTTCCAAATATTGTCATCATCGAAAAATAAGCCACTTGGAACAAGAGTTTCAAATATTGTCCCCTTCCAAAAACAAGCCCTGGAACAAATGTTTCCTAAAACTGGCACCTTCCAAATATTAACCAGTTTCCTAAATGGCACCTTCCATATATTGTCCAGTTTTCTAAAACTGGCACCTTCCATATACTAACCAATATTCACCAGCCTTCAATCAACATCCTCCATCTCTATATGTTCGCACGTTGCAGCATCATCTCACTAGTGGAAAATGGAAGTTAAACCACTGGAAAGACAAGAGGTAATATCATCAAAAACGATTGTGTTCATCAGTTGGAATATTGGAGTGGTTTTTTCCAAAACGCATTTGTGTCTCACAAAAGTTGATATCTTTAAAAATACGACTTAGCTAACAGTCAATTGATAACACGGACATTCACGGTGGTTTCTAAATTTTAAATTAGAAAAATGTTAATGCTTGTTTTGAGAAGTAGTTTATATGGGATGAATACTTTTAAAAGTATGATTAAATCGAATCGATCGACTAAACTTTCATTTGGTAGCTTGAAATTTGAAATTCATTAAAATTTATAAAAATCGATTCACAACTTATTTACGATTGGCATTAAATTTGAAATTCACTATACTGAACTTTAATAGATGCTCATTTGATAACAATACATTCACCATTCAATCCAAATTCAAAATATGTTTACAACATTAACTCGATTTACATTAATCGAGCTGACAGTTAGGTCAAAAAACCACAAAAAGTTTTACACAGGTACTGAATTCACACCATTCTAAGTTATAATTATACTTGAGCATTCTGAATTCACACCATTCAAAGACCAGAGCTCAAAAACTGTAGATGAGTTCAAAAAAATATGGTAGGAAAAGGCAACTACAAAAGAACCATATGAAAAGCCCAGGAAGTGGTAAAAAACCAATTATCCACTAGTGTCTTCATCGTTCATCACATCTTAATAATGGCGGCATCACCTCGGAAATCACAACAGCCATCAATTCTTCTCAAATTCCTCTTGGTTTCAAACTCCACATACGCACGGTGAATACCCATCACAACGAACAAAGCCTCATTCATCAAACCGTTATTTTATTATTTTTTTATCTCGAACCACTTGTCCCTTTTGACCACACGAACCACTCTAGGTTGAGTCGGAAGTGAACGCATACGCAACAAAACTTTTTTTTCTTATCCTTCACGAAAAACTAAGAACCAATTCTCTATCGAAAACAGAGAATTTCTTCAACTCTTTCTCCTTCTCCTCTCTCTTCCTCTCACCTTGCTCTGATACCAAATGTAGGATCGAGCAAGAAAGAGGAGAGCACAATGCGGAAGCAAATAAAAGACTACATTGATAATCAAATTCGGTGTATATAATTCTTATGGCTCAACAGCCTACTTATAGTCTCACAAACTTGACACTCACTCAAACGAATTTCCTAACAAATATCAAACTCTAAACAAAGACACTTTCCTAATATAAACCAAACTTTAAATAGAACTCCTCTAGAACTCTCTCGAACCAAAACACCTTGCTTCACAAGTTTACTCCAACTACCAAATATCGCATAGTGTGTCAACAATGTATGTTGATCCACAACTCAAATCACCATATCTTGGTTTAACTTCCAACAAGTGGAAAAGAATAATGAAGTATATTGAGGGTTATAAGGAGGTTTATACGGTACCATCGGCTGCAGGAGAGGCTTGGCTCTAAAAAATAATTCGAACCACGTTGGAGGAAGGATTTATTTTGATGATCTATTATTAGATGGAGAAAGATGTATGATATTCAAGAGATGCCAAAAAAGTTAGGACTCTTAGAGAATGATCTGAGTGCAAAAACATCTTTGGTCTTTTGTATTTATTTGTCGGGCGTGAGAGAAATATGGGATGATTTTTTTTTTTAACAACATGGTAGAAGATTACTAGAGTAGTCAAGTTCAAGAAATAAAAGCTCTACATTCTTATCAGATCCTCTTTTTGGTGAGTTGAATTCGATACTTATCAACATGACAAAGTTATATCCAAGTATGACCTTTCTTCGATTGTACGCACATTGACTAAGGACTTTGAGATATCAAGTATGATTCAAGAAAAGTTATTGATTCCTATATCCGAGGAAGATTTATCGCCTACAACTTAAATGAAGACCAGTCTAGGGCATATAATACAATCATGGGAGGCAGATTGGCCAAGAAAGAAAAGCAAGATCTTTATGTTTGGAAGATCTGAGAATATCTTACATATTGTGCTATTTCGACAACTGTAATAAAAATGGTGGTACTTCCATAGGAACAACCACTTGGGAATCTCTGCTACTATGTTTACCCAGGTGGAAGACTACATTCAAGGTTTAAGCTTCTATGACACAACAACAACATCAATGTGTCATTATGACTAACAATATAATGAAGAGAAACTTTTGAGGCATGCTATTGTCTTTACGTGGGATGAAGCTACATTGGGGCATCGTTATTATTTGGAGGCATTTGGTTGGGTAATGAAAGACATAATGAAGAGTGATGAACCATTTAGTGGCAAGATTCTTTCCATGGGAGGCGATTCCTTGCGAGCTCTGTGATGATTCCATGAAGTGCAAGGGGAAAAACATTGATGCATGTCTTACATAATAGCAGGTACATTTTAAGATAAACATACTTTTATATTGATGCCGATAGTTAAGACTTAATATTACTTAAACTATGATAAATAACTTTCAAGTCAATATTTAATGTAACTAAATCAGATAATATTCTTAAGCGATCACCTTTGTGTGATAAAGTTCGGGTTTGCATCTGAAGAAGAATATGTGTATAGCCAGGGGATGGTTATGAATTTTTTATTCGTTTCTTTGATGAGATGAACATCGCGCTGCTAGTGAGATGATAAAGGTTCCCAAAATGATCGTCATATCATGGGTTAATGATGATTCATTGTCTCACCTTATAGATGTAATGTTTCCAAACTTGATGGAGAATCCTAGAGACACAAATTACACAATCAATAGGGAGCTGATCACACCTTTGAAAGAGTACGTCGAGAAGCTTAATGAGCGAGTAATTGACATTTTTCGTGGGAATGGGTTATATTGTAGTCATTTAATTTGGTTATGTTGATGATGATACTCACAATCTCTACCAACAATAATACTAGAACAACATGGGTTTATCATCACATATTTTGAAACTGAAGCTCGGTGCACCTATTATCTTGTTGAGGAATATAAATAAAAAAATGATTCATATAACGGTACCAGGATAATTATGAAAGGGTTTTTCCTTAATTGTATATATGCTGCAATTATTAGTGGGAATTTTATAATTACACGAGATTTTTCCCACGGGATGCCATGGGAGCCCCATGAGTGAATTCGTCCACAAGAGATTTTCGATCTGATTGTGTTCGCTTTCACAGTCAACAAAGCTCAAGGGAAAACCAACCAGGCCGGGGCCAATATTTTCTCAAGAGGAGTCTCGTAACAACACGAAATTATTAGTGACCAATGGTAGTGTTTGAAGAAAATAGGAAACGTTCACAACAAATATTGAATAAAAAATTCGATTATAATTAAAATAGAATGGCAGCGCGTTTTACGTGTGCGTCTACACCAATAAGTGAATAACTAGGACAACCGTTGCCACGGTGGGAGGGCCGGCCGATGAAGAATCCGAAGATGGAGTTTGTCTGCGACTACTTTCGTTCCGTTTAAGAAAATCACTTTTTCTGAAACGAGGCGAAAGTATCACTTTTTTGGAAGCGGAGAGAAAGTATCAATTTTCCGAAATGGAGCGAAAGTATCATTTTTCCCGAAACAGAGCGAAAGTATCACTTTTCCTGAAACGGGATGTGAATGTATCACTTTTTCTGAAACGAAAAATTATTCGACCCATAAACCAAAATATGGTTGCAGGATGTGTTATGCATCCTTTGTGGTGGTTCGCATAATGGATATGCATTCAATTTTCGAGAATTGTGCCTAAAATGAAAGTATCATTTTTGTAAGAACAGACGGAGTAAATCGTTTTATTAGTTGCAACGGAAAATTAGTTGATGCATAAACCAAAATTTTGCTACATAAAGTATTATGTATCCTTTGTGGCGGTTTGCATAATGGATATACATTTAATTTTCTAAAATTGTGCCTAAAATGATAAATACCTCCGAATTTTTCGTAAAAACTCTAAATTTGATATTGTTGTTTGTACTTGTTGCGTAGAGTTTTTATAAACTTTCCAACGAGATAAAATTTGTAAAATTCTAAGGCACGGTTTTTTAGATATGTTATATTAAAGTTTTCTTTCCAATTATACCCCTGAAAAGATAAGATACATAAGGAGTTATAGTAATTCGACTAAAAGGGAGGGACATTTTAGGTTTTTCGTCCCTAACCATTTCCAATCTTTTTGTGTCAATTAATCACTTAGATTTTACAAAAAAGTGGCCATATAAGGTCCTCCCTAAGCTTCGCTCAAATCGGCAGATAAGAATAACAACTTCTAGTGAAAACCCTCATTTGATTAAGGTGTCAATCATTTTCTGGGTTTTTGTAGGAAACTTAGCTTCAAGTTCACTACACTTTTTTTTTTTTTTTGAAGCATGTAATTCATTAAACTATTTATGGAATATTACACTAGGATATAGGCTACCCCAAGATTCATCAATTCGATTAAGTTTGGTAAGCCATAATTTTTATCAACTTGATATTGGAGCAATATAGCTATCTTCAAATCGGAGTTGCATCTATGGGGAATGCTGGTGTCGAAGGTTGAAAGGCCTTCGGTCAATGCTTTCCACAAGAAAAGCTGTATTTTTGATGAACACGGCGTTGTCACGCAAGAACTTAGTTGAGAGGTAGAGGTGTTCGATGCAATTGATTGAAGTTGCTAGTCAGGATTTTGTATCTTGTTGTTGCGGTTGTATGTCCAAGTGATATCTGTCTACTCCCTTGTTTTTGGCTTGATTCATCGCTTCAAATTGAGTCTTGAGATTTGATTGTATCTTAAAGTAGAATCCAAACTCTGTCGTTGAAGGATTAGTGCTAATAGTGCTATTACAAGATTACTAAAAGCGAAAATCTGAGATACAACATGAAATACAAACTCGATCTATTAAAACACTAAAAAGCGGAAATACAGATATAATATGAATTGCAGACTCAATCTATTCGAAACTAAAAGGATACAAAAGTTATTAGAGACTTAATCTACTCAAAACTAAAAACAGGGAACAACTTTGCTGAAAGGTGAAATACAATGAAATTGACTAAAAACTGACAAGTAAAGATGTTGCATGCATCGACCCATATGCATACAAAATGGGTTTTGAGCTTGTTGTTGTGATACATGATGAAATTGTAGCTTGAAACATTCTTAGGATATCCGTCTAGAGAAGAAAATATTTATCTTTGCTAGTTGCGATAGCTTGTCAACTTAGTCGAGATTTATATGGTTCTATCAATCTTATAGAGGACCAAGCGAGGATTCATCAAAGCGGCTTGCCTTAGGATTCACCAAAAATTGCACCGGGATGGCAATTTGTAATTCGGTTAATATAAGGACATATTTGAAGTTGATGTTGAGTACTACCAATCTACGAGTTGTGGTGGAATTTTTCGGGGTGTCTGATGTTGGGTGGAATGTTGATATTATCTGAACAAGCTGATCCTATCATAAAAACCTTCAAAAGACCCAATTCTGAGCAGAGAACCAACTCGAGACCCTGGAGAAATACTAACTACTATATGAAAGCATTCGGGAAACTTCGCAAACAAAACTTAGTTCCAAAATTAAAGGAACCCATCAAGATATATATATATATATACATATTTTTAAAAAACGAACTAAAGACACATGCAAGGTGAAGAAAACAACAACAAAAACACCACCAACACTTTAAATTTGGGGTGACTTGGTGGTTTGGGAGAGAAGAAAAACAACGAGGAAAAAACAGGGGGCTTCACTAGCAAAAAGATGCAAAAGCAAAGGATTTTCATACTACACAAAACACAAAACATGGAAGAGACAAAGATAGATGCGAAGAATGATATAAAGATCAAGGTTTAATGATTAAAAGGATTATTTTGGTCATACAAAGAAAAGGTATGACAAACAAAAGGGTTCATAGATATTAAAATCAAATTCCAGGCGTAAAATCAATGATTGAAAGCATCAACATATCACACCCAACATCAATATATGAAAAACAGTAGCGGAGATAAAAGCCAAAAAAATCTTAAAAAATTCCGATCTAGAGATTGGGAAGAATCAACATGAAAACGATTTACCTCATATTGAAGAGTGATGTATTGTGGATGTCCCGTATCAATATTGGAGCACCACCTATCTTCTATCTTTGAAATACTTTGAATATGCGAATATGCCCTTTAAGGTAAAGTAGGGGAGGTTTTGAGTTTTAGAACATTTGTGTGAGGATGAGAGTTGCCTCTTCTTTCAAACCTAATTGTTATTTAGGGGAATTAGATCATCTAATTCTAGAGTATCAACTAGATGCCTCTCATAATCTTATAGTTTCCAATTTAATTGGGTAGAAATTGTAAGTTATTTGAGAAGAATCTCCATTATTAGGTTCTTCCTTTATTCAAAGGGTAGAAGAAACTAAATTGGTTGATTATTTATCCTTTTCAAGTTATCAATTTCAATTCATTTTCATTATAAGCTATTGCTTCTCATCATTTGGTATCAAGAGCTTTGGTTTGATTCTCAAGGGGAAAAGGTGGTGATTGGTGAAGATACTTGTTCTTGAGGTGAACATTACTAATCTCTTTATCAAGTATTTTTGGGTTGATTTTATGTTCATTGATAGTATTTTCAAATTGGGTTTTTCAATCTTATATTGATTTCACTATGGTTTACAAAAGAGAAGTTAATATGGGTAGGATTCATTCAAAGGATGTGTTAATGAATATTGTACATGAAGTGTTTGATGATATGTATCTAAGAATGAGAGAAATTTGTGAAGAATATTATTGGAAACTTGTAAGTCTCCATAACCAAGAAAGGATTCTACCTAATGATTGTGATGATGTAAGTGAACTAGATGTATCAATTTTGGTTGGTGGATATGAGGATGAACAAATTGCCTGAAGTTTGATGAAATGTCTCCACCAAAATTTGATAGTTATTTGAGTCATGGGGAAAGTGAAATAGTGGGGTAATCTTCCAATCTATCAAGATGGCATGAATGTAGATCAAATCTTTAATTATTTCACTACTATGGAGCAAGTTCTATCATGTAAGAACCAAGAGAAAGAAGAATACAATCCTCTGTGCTCAATTTTTGATGGGGTAATTAATGGTAGTGAAGTAAAAGATTTTGGTGTACCAAGGTATGATATTGAATTGGAAAATGCTATGTTAGAAGCATCTAGAAAAAATTCAAATACGTGAACCGACTACCCGAAAGCAAGCCTTCCTCAAGCTACAACAAAATGGGCAGGCAATATATATGAATCCAATTTGGGCTTTCATTGAAGATAAGTTTCATGGTTGTAGTCTTCGTGTAAGGTTGAGAGAAATGCTTGGTGTTTCTTTACTACTTGGGGATGCTCTTAACTATGACCACAAGATGCTATATTTGGTGAGTAACTACAATGGAATGTGTAGAGGTAGAATTGTCTTCAAACAAGGAAGAAGTTCAAGCACTAATGGAGAATATGCTTTGGAGAATTCGTGGGCCAATTTGTTGAAACAAAGGGGAGGATGATGTATTTACAAACAAAGAAATACTTGGTATGTCATTGTTACTTGGAGATGCTCTCAACAAGCTAGCTACATTTGGTGAGTAATTATAATGGAAGGTGTAGAGGTAGAATTGTCTTCAAACAAGGAAGAAGTTCAAGCACTAATGGATAATATGCTTTGAAAATTAGGGCCAATTTGTTCAAAGAAGGGGAGGATGATGTATTGTGGATGTCCCGTATCAATATTGGAGCACCACTTATCTTCTATCTTTGAAATACTTTGAATATCTTGAATATGCCCTTGGTGGTAGTATAAATTAGAAGAGATAAGGTAAGAGTAGGAGGTTTTGAGTTTTAGAACATTTGTGTGAGGATGAGTTGCCTCTTTCTTTGAAACCTAATTGTTATCTCTAGGGGGAATTAGATCATCTAATTGAGTATCAACTAGATGCCTCTCATAATCTTATAGTTTCCAATTTAATTGGGTAGAAATTGTAAGTTATTTGAGAAGAGTCTCCATTATTAGGTTCTTCCTTTATTCAAAGGGTAGATGAAACTAAATTGGTTGATTATTTATCCTTTTCAAGTTATCAATTTCAATTCATTTTCATTATAAGCTATTGCTTC